>LHUT01004112.1:0-14648 GCA_001412135.1 Silene latifolia subsp. alba
TTCTCCATTTTACAAAGAAAACTAACAATCTACTAATCGTAATCTGCCAATTACCAAACACTCAAATCAATTCTGCTAATTATAATATGCTAGTCAAACCTTCTGATAAAATCTGCCATTTATAATCTGCTTTTGCAATCTGCTTATGCTGAAATTAATCCGCTGTTTACCAAACAGGGCCTAATTTCTATGGAAAAATTCCAAATATTTCAACTTGAAATTAAAGTGTAGGCAACCCCCAACACGACCCTTCCATCCTCCATCCGAAAAAATCAACTAAAAATACAAATAGAAGGATCTAGAAACCCTAACAAAACCACTCATCTACCATTTCCTTTCACCCCTACCACACTATATAACCCAAACCCTTTCCTCACATTATTCCGCCTCCAATTCCTTGAACCCTATTCTGTTACACCTCTCTTCAAATCTTCATCATCTTTTTCCTTTCTTGTTGTTTAAGAAAAGAGAAGATTCATCAATGGCGGAACAAGAGACGTTTGCTTTCCAAGCTGAGATCAATCAACTTCTCAGTCTTATTATCAATACTTTTTACTCTAACAAGGAGATCTTTCTTCGTGAGCTTATCAGTAACTCTTCCGATGTATGTTCATCTTTCTTTATTTTTCCTCTTTATTTTTCCTCTTTATTTCAGATCTGCTATTCTTCGTTGTTTCGGTTTGATTTTTGCGATGATTAGGTTTTTTGAATATTGATCTGTTTTGTAGAAAGTATAGATTTATGTTATCGGCGATGATTATTTGTTGTCGTTTTGCTTTGATTTACTTTACGACGATTCTCCGTTTTAGTTTCGCAACAATTTATCGTTGATTGTCGATAATTTATTGAGATATAATCTGTTGCTGTTGATGATTTGCTGTTATTTGTAGTTCTGCTTTGATTTCCCAATGATTTGGAGACTTGTTGATGCGTTTTTGTAAATCATAATTTCCCAATGATTTAGGCGTTTTTGATTTTATTGATTTGTTTTGTAAAAAGTGTAGACTATCCGTGTCAATTATTGATGATTGTCAGGAATTAGCGTCGTTTTTTAAAAATCATTTATTAATGTTGACAATTTGTGATTAATCGTCGATTATATTTATTTTAACGATATATTTAGGGATTCATACAAATTAAGTTCAAATTATTATATACGAAGTAACTGTTTTATTATTTTTCGTAAATATCTTAAACTAAATAATACTGTTAGTATAACTAGAATTAATACATTTACTAATTTTAGATATTACAGTTTCCGAACTAAAATAGATTCATTATTGTTGACTTATCGCTGTGGTAGCACCGGATTATTGTTCTTTCGTTGTGAATGACGGTTTTAATTTTACGAGCTATTGATTGTGTTGTCCCTAGTTGATCTCATTCATCCAAATAAGTTGATTCTCTATTAAACTAATAGAGATAAGTCAGATGATAATGATGTTGAAGGCCTTGGGTGTTCTATATCTTTTGATTGACAAGTGAACTAGGTAGAATGTTTCCGAGTTGTTCTGTAACGATAAATGTTTTAGGTATAATTTGGAGTGGATGTATTATTATTCTAGGTTATTCACATTGAATTATGAATGAAAGACAAACTCCAAAGCTTGCTACATCATGTATTTTGTATCTTATTTGTTTGTGGTTGCAATAATTCGGATGTTGTTTCTTGCAGGCTCTTGATAAAATTAGATTTGAGTCTTTGACCGACAAGAGTAAGCTTGATGGACAGCCTGAGCTTTTTATCCACATTATCCCTGACAAGGCCAACAACACCTTGACCATTGTTGACAGTGGTATTGGAATGACCAAGGCTGGTGAGTCATCTGATTACTACTGTTGTCTGGTGACTTTTTAGTTACTCTGTATTTATCATTTTGTCACTGTGTATAGCATTATTTCCTCCGTTTCATTCACTTGTTTACCTTGGCATAAACTATGCCTGAAAACATGTAACTGAATGACGGTAACAAACACGGTGTATTTTTTTGTTACCTTTGCATAAACTAGGCCTCGAATAATGAAAACATGTAACTGAATGACGGTAACAAACACGTTGTATTTTTTTCTACGAGCATTATTAACAGTCGGTTTTCTTGAGGTCATAGTCATATGGATGGAATGTGAATTGACTTGACCAAAGCCAAGTGATCTGGTTCCAATAAATTAGTCTTTTTTGCTTTTTTGCCTTTATTTTACTGGTGGTTCTTTTGCTGTTTATATTGTTTCAAATTACAAATACTCAGTGAAATAGTTTCCTAACCTTGTGATTATTATATAGTCACTTGACCAATCCAGTCTAAATTTAAAATTAGTGTTTTAAATGATATATAGGTCCAGAATTAAGTTGATTTTGTTCCACTTTTTGATTACTTGATCTTGGAACTTTGCAGTACATATTTCTGACTCTGATGAACTTTGCACTACATATTTCTGACTCTGATTACTGTATTGTTTGTAGATTTGGTGAACAACCTGGGTACCATTGCCAGGTCTGGAACTAAGGAGTTTATGGAAGCTTTGGCTGCTGGTGCTGATGTCAGTATGATTGGTCAGTTTGGTGTTGGTTTCTACTCGGCCTACCTTGTTGCTGACAAGGTCATTGTCACCACCAAGCACAACGATGATGAGCAGTATGTGTGGGAATCCCAAGCTGGTGGATCTTTCACAGTGACCAGGGACACCACTGGTGAGCCCCTTGGCAGGGGTACCAAGATGACCCTCTACCTCAAGGAGGACCAACTTGAGTACCTTGAGGAGCGTCGCCTAAAGGACTTGGTCAAGAAGCACTCTGAGTTCATCAGTTACCCAATCTCTCTATGGGTTGAGAAAACCATTGAGAAGGAGATCTCTGATGACGAAGATGAGGAGGACAAGAAAGACGAGGAAGGAAAGGTCGAGGACGTTGACGAGGAGAAGGAGAAGGAAGAGAAAAAGAAGAAAAAGATCAAGGAAGTGTCTCATGAGTGGAACTTGGTTAACAAACAAAAGCCTATCTGGATGAGGAAGCCAGAGGAGATCACCAAGGAAGAGTACGCTGCTTTCTACAAGAGTTTGACCAATGACTGGGAAGAGCATTTGGCTGTTAAGCACTTCTCGGTTGAGGGTCAGTTGGAGTTTAAGGCCGTCCTCTTTGTGCCCAAGAGAGCACCATTCGATCTCTTTGACACCAAGAAGAAGCCAAACAACATCAAGCTATATGTCCGCCGTGTGTTCATCATGGACAACTGTGAGGATCTGATCCCTGAGTACTTGAGCTTTGTGAAGGGTATTGTGGATTCTGAGGATTTGCCTCTTAACATCTCTCGAGAGATGTTGCAGCAAAACAAGATCTTGAAGGTTATCCGCAAGAACCTGGTGAAGAAGTGTGTTGAGCTTTTCTTTGAGATTGCTGAGAACAAGGAGGACTACACCAAGTTCTACGAGGCATTCTCTAAGAATTTGAAGTTGGGTATCCACGAGGATTCCCAGAACAGGAACAAGTTTGCTGAGTTGCTTAGGTACCACTCTACCAAGAGCGGTGATGAGATGACCAGTCTTAAGGACTACGTGACCAGAATGAAGGAGGGCCAGAACGACATTTACTACATTACTGGTGAGAGCAAGAAGGCTGTTGAGAACTCTCCCTTCCTTGAGAAGCTTAAGAAGAAGGGTTACGAGGTCCTTTACATGGTTGACGCCATTGATGAGTATGCTATTGGTCAACTCAAGGAATTCGAGGGTAAGAAGCTTGTTTCTGCTACCAAGGAGGGTCTAAAGCTCGATGAGAGCGAAGACGAGAAGAAGAAAAAGGAAGAACTCAAGGAGAAGTTTGAGGGACTCTGCAAGGTTATCAAGGATGTTTTGGGTGACAGAGTCGAGAAGGTCGTTGTCTCTGACCGTGTGGTTGACTCTCCCTGCTGTTTGGTCACTGGTGAGTATGGTTGGACTGCTAACATGGAGAGGATCATGAAGGCCCAAGCTTTGAGGGACTCGAGCATGGCAGGCTACATGTCCTCCAAGAAGACCATGGAGATCAACCCCGAGAACTCTATCATGGAGGAGCTGAGGAAGCGTGCTGATGCCGACAAGAATGACAAGTCTGTTAAGGACTTAGTCCTCCTCCTGTTCGAGACTGCCCTTCTGACTTCAGGATTCAGCCTGGACGAGCCCAACACTTTCGGAAACAGAATCCACAGGATGCTCAAGCTTGGTCTCAGCATTGATGAGGATGCAGCTGATGCGGATGTGGACATGCCTGCGCTTGAGGAAGCTGATACCGAGGAATCCAAGATGGAGGAAGTCGACTAAGCTCTTCCCGTCTCTTATCTAGTTACAGCGACTACTGGTTAGCAGTTGTTGCTGTCATTTAATATTTGTTTTCTTTTTGCCTCCTTAACGTGTGAAGGAAGAACATGAATTTCTGGGCTGTTCGCAGCTCTTGGTTTTGTTTTGATGCTGCTGGGTTGTTAATGTTTTGGGGGCTTTTTTTTTAAAAGTTTGGGAGTAGATGTTAAAGACAATTACTAGTCTAATTAAATTTCCGTTTCTCAGTCCTCTATCCTTGTTTTTGCATCCTGGTTTTTGCTTACATAGTTGTAGTTTTCGGCAATGTGGGTCTTTTCCTCGTCTCTCTATTTGACTGAACATGAATGTTCAAAGTTGGAGAATGGAGTCGATGGATATATTTGTGCTGTTGCGCCCCATTTGTATTGGTTGTGTTACAGCTCTTTTAGTAAGACTGTAAGAGAGTTGATGAAATGCGCACCATGCTTGCTGTTGACCGTGGTGACTCGGTTGAAAAAGTATGTGGAGTTTGTCTTTACATGCTCTCCCAAGAACTGAGAAGTGGGTCATGTGCTCATAGCATTGTCCCGAATGCTCTTAATTTATCGTGATATATATTTAGTCTGTTGCAGGCAGGATGTATATTAATTGTGTAAATTTTAGTTTCGTACCCTTACAAAGGCCTCATAAAAATGTCATAGGGACTTGTACATCTTCAATGTCCCCGAAAATGGGTCAACTGTCCTCCAAAAAGAGTCGTTGCTATGATGAATACCGGCATGTTATATGATGGCTGGTGGAGTTAATTATCCAAAAGAGGTTATTGTCTAGCTGCGAGTTTGCCTCTAATAGCTTTGTCTCGACAGTGGTGAATTATCGATGAAAAATCCTTGAGAGGAGTGTTATAGAGAGTTTTTTTAATTGCTGGTTGATTCTAACCAACAGTTATCAAAATATTCTATTTCAATTTGTATTATTGAGGCACACGAATAGAACTAGAAGAGCTGTCGAGTTCCGAAAACCATGTATTATACGCTTTAATTTTGTGTCCTCCGTTGCTCCTCAAATTTTGTGTCGCCGCTTTACCATATCCGAGAAACCTTCTATATGATTTCCGGATAATTTTGTTCTCAGACCCTGGAATCTCGTAAATCGTCTATTATGCACTTCAATTTGATCCATTCGGGAGATCATACAGGACCACGTTTATTTTTTCCCGGTATTTCAATCACGTGTCTGAGGTCATTTGAGGTGTTAAACAATTCGATTTCAGGCTCAAATTTTGCGTGACCGCTTTACCTGATCCAAGGAACAAGAACTTGCTCTTTGATTTTCGGAGAATTTTGTTTCAGAACCCTGAAATACCGAAAATCGTGTATTTATACACTTAAATTTAAGCCATTCGAGAGTTGATATCGGATCACGTTCTCCCGTTTTTTCAACCACGTATCCGTGGTCATTTCAGCATTTAACCAATTAGATTTCCAGCACAAATAACGAGTATTAATCTATTTTCCACGATTATCCAAGTTTTGATTATAAACGGAAGTATTCGAAAAATGCAATTACACATTATTTAGAAGCTAATCAATCACAAGCAGTCTATCAGACTTGTTTCAGACCTCTGTACAAAAGTTCAATAAATATGTAGAATAAACATATGAATATTTTCTCGTAGAATCAAAATTGTTATATATATATATAAACATGAATATAAAGAACTCAAGAATATAAATCAACTGCAACTCAGGTATCATCGACTGTCGAATGGAATACAAAGCTTGGAAAAGTAATCGTAATTTCCCTGTTAACAGTACATGCAAACAAATATCAGGAAATTGAACATAATTTAAACAAGATTTAGTGATTGTTCAAGAGTCAAGACTATGGCAGAAGCACTTACTGCAGGTATTGAAGAGTCATGTTCTTTAAAAGCGATCGATGTCGGAGAACAAGGGTTCCCCATTCTTCCTTGTCAATTTTACCATCTTGTTTAGTATCTGTTTCAGCAAAGGTCTGCAGCAAATGATAAGGATAAGATGACTGATGAACAAGAAGACTGACGGTTAGATGACTCAGTACTTCGTCAAAAGGTATCATAATAGTTTAAACTTCACAAAATCAGCAGCCACCTTGTTAAGTGCCAACAACGGCAAGGAGTTTTCTAACAAAGCAAACTACGGACCTACAGTTACTCTATAACATGGCCAATGCAAATTTAATTGCATGGAAACAACTACCACCTCTAAAATTTGTAAAAAGCAACTCTACTCTTATTACGGCATAGAGAAGTTGATTTCGGATGAGGCACAATAACACTTGCGTCAAGGATTGCATTGAATGACCGCTACCTCAATAAAAAAATGCTTACAATTTTATGAATAATTTTGCTTTATTCCATCATAACCAGAAACTAAAAAGCAACGAATTTGTAAAAGGAAAAAAAAAAATAGTGGGAAGGTTTGTGCTGACCCACCTTTGTGATAATTTCTTCGACGACATGGTCTGCGAGATTCATACCCGTTTCAGTTAGTGTAGCCACTACCATTTGTTTCACCTGCAAAAACAAATCAGTCAAAACCTTTCTGACAGGTAAAAAATCGGATCACATACATATCGACAACTTAATTTCTTATACTGGAGATTCATGTGCATTTGATTATAATATGGTCACCATATGCGGAATACTGGAATAATGTGTTTGACTGGCACCTTAAACAGCAGAAGTAGACATCACATTATTCATAATCCTGAAGGCGAGCACTCAAGCAAATTACATACCTTTCATAGTTCCTACAAAGAAAGAATCTGATACAACAACTATAAAGCTAAATTAATTATATCAATTTTCAAATAAATCCGCATCTGTTTGCTTTGAAGCAATGATTGAATTTGGTTTCAAAGGAAATAAAGAGTAAGGTTATACGAAAACATTAGATGAACTGCGCCACTACTTTCCACTTTCTAGGTAATTCTGGCCTTTCGTTAACTTTTAAATGGGTTCAGGAGTTAACAAGTGAGGGATTAAATGGGTTTAGTTGGGTTAATTTTGGTTAATTCACAAAAGGTGGTGAGAAATAGTGAGCTAATCACATGAATTCAATGTTCAAATGGACTGGTTTCCACACTCGAGAAGGGTAAAATGATCATTTTCTATAGGTAAAACTTGCCTAAATAAGAAACATAAACAAGCAATTGGGATGGCTCAAAGAGGAAAATATAAACAATGCGGAACCCCCAGGAACTTAAACTGAGAGAACCTCCTAATCTATCAAGCTTTACCTTTTAACTTTACAGATCTTGTTTCCATTACCTACGAAAAACGTAACAGTTTCACTCTTCATGAAGGACTAGATTGTCCACTATGCCACTAGTCACCAACATTAAGTAACAGTGTAACACACAGCCATCTTTTCACAGTTTTCAATAATAACAACAAATGAACTAAAAGAATGGATAACAGAATATCCCGATAAAAAACAACTAACCTGTTCCCTCTCGATAAAACCTTGTTGCTTGAGATCATACAGATTGAAAGAAACTGCATAAGCAAAATAGGTAGCTTCATTATAAGTTAAAGAAGGCACACAATAAGTAAAAGTATCTAGAAGTGTGCAGCCAAAAGGATTAACATGCTCCCTCTGTCCTTCCTAATATAGTGTACGTACTCTACTTGGCTAGCCCAAACAAGATTGCCCTAACTAATTTCTTATATGTTGTTTGCACAGTCAGACTGTCGACAGTCGTAACCTTAAACTATGTTACTTTAACACATTACTTTGGTTGGGTCTCGCATGTTCGATGATCTGAGACCCCGACACGACGTCACACTTCGTTTATAGCAGCAGAATATACATTTTCACAAAAAAAGCGTGTCCGACAACAGAACACTCTTGACGCACCAAGCAGAATGACATAGCCCTCAAGTAGATTAAATCAACAGTTATTATGGTGACTGAAGGTGATTGAATGGCAGACTGCCATACCATTCTTTTGGCATGTAGGTACGTACAAACTACATAGCTTGATTAAGTAAAACGTTGAATTTTCTGGTACTATTGAGGCGGTGGATGGTTGGCTAGGGGTCTGAGCCTTGCATTCAAGTAACTATTGTTTATGTACATTCTACATTGCATTTGAGTCATAGGCTCACGGTTCCCTTTTAAATTCCTCTGGTGTATGCAATCAAAAGACAGTAAGAAAATAAATCAAACAAAAGGATGTGCAACATACAATCAATTTTTTGTTCAACTGGAGCCTGTGGATGGAAAACAGAAAGTCCACGAGCGAACTCTTCAAAACCTAGATATCCATTATGCTTTGTGTCAAATAAGTCGAAGACCTACAATAAACAGATATCAGTATTGGAAAGGATTTGAAGATTAGGGATATTTCATGGATCCGTAATCAGGATAGATATAATGATTACCTTACATACAGCACAATATGTTAAAAAAGATTCTATTGGAATGTCGGTTTCTTTTCCAACGGAGCCAAAGGTTTGCTATTCTTTGGTTATGGATTGAGATTAAATAGTGTGAAATAGCTACCTAAACTAGATGTGCTTCTTTTTACAGTGAAGGGGGAACTTATTCTATGCAAATCTCAACTCATTTTTCATTGTGGGTCATAAGAAACAGACTTTGTGTTGGGTCTGTGTCCATCTGAACCCCTTAGATCGCCATTTGTGGGAACCCTTGATGCAGGGGCGTTTCTAGGACTTTAGTGATGGGGGTTCGAGTTTTGACATAGTTTTTTCCATGGTAAAAGTGTGTCGTCATTAAAATTTCACACTCAACAAAAACAAATTAAATGTTTATTAAACCCAAAAAAAAAAGTTAAAAGTGATAAAATATCAATTTTACTTCTTACATCTAAAATAATGTGAGCAATTTTTTTTTGTAATAGAGCTGGGTAGTAGTTAGTTATCACTGAATAATATTAGATGTTCACACCTTGTTAACTAAATTTAGAAAGAAGACGATAATTTTGAAATTAGTATAGATGGGGAGGAGATAATAAAAATTAAAATGAATTGAGTATTTTATATGGTGAATTATCAAAAGGCATCTCAAATTTGTATAGCAGGATCTATAAAATGGATCGAACCCATGACATCCAGGATGAATTGAACCCCATGAACCCCCATTGGAAACGCCAATGCCTTGATGCACTAGATAATGTTGTTGTAATGTCAGATATGCCATGCACTCAGAAAAAAAAAAGGGAAGTGAAGTTAAACACAGAAAATTAACTCATAAGGTGATAAAATTTTTTGCAATAAGCTACAAAGCTGAAGACAGAAAATAATGTGGCAGAGATAACATCAGCTATCCTAAAAGGACTTACCCTGTCAGCAAACAAACTCTCCTTTCTGTACGTCCTAAATAAGGCCAACTGAAACTCCTCCTGAAGAAGAGAAAAATAACGGTGTAAGATATAAATGCTGCATTCATCTATGTAAAGCGTTCAATGTGACTCCATAAAAAGTAGGTAATATTATATGGATTCTGATTCTAGGCACCCCATGATCAGCGTGAACTTGCTAACAAATTGCTGACTTAACACTTTGGGACACGGCAGTTCTGACAGAGGCAAGAAATTTGAGATGTAAATAAAGTTGATATCATCGTTACACTGCCATGTTGTAAATAGAGTTACCATATCACTGCCATATTAAGCTAAGGTGATTGAAAACATTTTGAGCAAAAAAACAGGAAGCAATATTTAACCAAGACATCCAAAGTTCAAAATATAACGTTCATACACCTTCTGGATGAGACCGTCATCGATCACCGCTTTGCTGATCTTCTTATATAGCTCATATAGTGCCTCTATCTCACTCACACTAACTGCATGACAAAAGCAGAAATAAAACCAAAATATCAAATCAGTACCATGCAGATGCAATTTTTTTAAAAAACAAATTAAGTTTCCACCAAAAGGCTTGTTAAGGAGAAGGAAAGCATGACCGAAATAAATGGACACTAACACATGCAGTAGCAGCTAAATTGGAATTTATAATCAAACAGGCTAGTAAACTTTCAAGAGACTGCAATGAGTGAAAAAAAATTGAAAATCTACTTACAGACAGTCTCCCTTGCAAGACGTGCAGGATCTTGAAGACCTCGTAATGGTTTAGAAATTTCCGAGTCACAGCATTGTGCAACAGAAAGAAATAAATGCTGAATTGCGTCTATGCACTGCACCATGATATTTCTCACAGATCAGAAATCTCGATGCCTATATAAAATTCTGGGAAAAGGCAACCAGTTCAATACCAGTATCAAGCGATATCACATTCTTCAGAAAAGGCGAATCAAGTTAGGGTGAATAGTGTGACAAACCTGTTGAGCATTTCTGATTTAACGACGATTTTAGGTTGTTTATATGATTACACGGTTAAGCATTCAACCTCATCTGTTTCAAGCATCAACAAAATAGTGTTACTCGCTCGTGAACCATATTAAGTAAAACTATCACCGATAAGATCAACAAAATATGTGTTCTGCTTAATGCAACTTTGAAATTCATCTTACAACTTCAATGGCATTTGAAGAACATCCACATAAAGTACACCATCGTCAACAGATTGGCTAAAAAATTACTTTTACCGACAATTTTAGAATCTTGTTATAACTCTAATTATAAATTAATGACAGCTACATGGGCAAAAACTTGCTAGATATTTCAATTAATCTTTTGCTCCTATGGCGCTTCCATTTCGAGTAGTTATATATCTATAGTTCCCATTTGTCAGGAGTGAATGTCACCATCAATGACAGTTTCAGCAGATAATCTCAGCTTCTTGTTAAGCAGTATAGTTTTCACCAACCTTACTGCTAGAATTCGAAATGGGTACCGGAAAAGGAGAGAAAGTGCCCACTTCACAAGTCCAAGAAAACTTTTTATCTTTCCTAAAACTAATTGGCAATAGAAGGAGAACCCTAGGCCTTATGAAGTGAGCGACTCTCTACTCCATCACTAATGCGGGACTTCACAATTCACACGCGGGTTTCTCACATTCCAACAACTACCTTTTGTTTAGATGAAGGGAATTGGGGTAAAAGGGAGGGCTTCAAAATCCCTAATTTAGAAAGTGAGTTGGGTTGGAGGGAAATGGAAGGGACAGAAATAATGGGATTCATTTCCCCAACTAAAAGGCAAATTAGTGAATTACTCCGTAGAAACGTTCCAACTTGATTTTATGTGTGGAAGGAACATAACTTGCTCAGTTGTTACCTTCCCCCTCCACCCCTCCTCACTTCCCCTCCACCCCCATCCTCTGCCGTAATTGTATCCAAACAAAACCTTCCTCATCCATAATGGCTACAGCCACATAATTTAAACCTCTCAGTCCACTGATAAAAGTACTGTAATAGAGTCAAGCTAAATAGAAAAGGGACACGCACACACACACGCAAAAAAAAAAAAAAAGATCAACAAAGGATCTCTCCATCCCTTTAGAGGTCACACCAACAAATCAACAAAGGTTCTCTCCATCTCTCTTGAGGTCGATACCAAGCAAAGAAAACATCATTTCTCATGCAATTAACACACGAAACACTATCTGAATTTTTCCTTCATTCTCAACACATGACAACAGCTAGTTTTTTCAGTAATAACAAGTATTGGCCATAGAGGAGGAATCGATCTAATTTTACCCTTAACTACATATTTGAACATCTTGTACGCCACAATCTTAGCAGCTTCTTTTTTTGCTATTGGTCCAACCCAAACCTCAACCCCTCTCCGATGTCTATGATAATTCATATTCCTTCCCATACTTATGCTTCATATCCAACATGTTTGACAAATTACGCATTACCAACCAATGTACCTCTATCAAACCCACTATATGAATTACAAATTACCAACCTAATATAAACTCACCCCTCACTCCATCAAACTGTCCTTAATCATTAAGAAAACTCGATTCTCATCTCACAAATAAAAATCAAACATCAATCATAACAAAATTCCTCCTGTTCTATTCAAAGGGTAGTTCATGCCTATCATTCTCGACATTCACTAATTCTTATATGAGACGGTCTCATAATTCATAAATACCACCAACCCTTTTATCCATAAAATAAATTTCTACCTCTTGTGGCTCAATCAATGCTTAAATCATGAAAACAGCAACAATACCATTCATACATCAATCAAAATAACAATAAAAAAAATCCATAAACAACATCAAAGATCAAAATTTGACAGCAAAGATTCAATTTTGATGGGTTTCACAAAGTCAAAACATGAAATTAATTGCTAATTTAATCAGATTATATAAGAGAATGAAGCAACAACAGTTTAATCTGACAAAAAGCTAAGAACTTTGATCAAACATTCAAGAATTAACAATTAATAATAGTAGAATAGGGATAATTGAACAATGAAGAGAGAGGAAAAAGGGGAAAACTTGCCATTGAAAGAAAGTAGAGGATCACGATCTCATGCAGGAAAGAGGGAGAATGAAGAAAATATCAGAGGACACAAGGCTAAGTAAGTAGAGGGGTACACGAGTAGACATGACAAACGAACGGGTCAATTGGGGGTTGGGTCGAATCAGTTCGGGTCAGGTTACTCGGGTTTGAAAGAATTCTGATTGCATAAGGTTACTTAGATTCAGGTTAATTATTATCAAACTATTTATGGATAATAATCAAGGAAAATGAAAAGCGTCACCAGGTGCCACTCAATTTGGGCGCCACCCTCTTATATGGGGTGAGTGGGGACCCCTTCAATTAAGAATGCATGTGAGAGGGTGATACCCAATTTGGGCGTCACCCAGTGACGCTCTATCAGTGTCTATCAATCAATATGCAACAATAAATATTCAGGTGGGCTCATCCATCCACGTATTCTTGTTTTAGACGGAACATTTTCGTCTATTAAAAAATTTTGTGACCATTTTATGGTCAAATGTAACCACAATGATCAAGCTAGTTAGCATATATAGTTTTACAGCCTATGGTAACTTGTTTTTCAAAAGTAATCAAATTTAGCGGTAAAATGGTATCAAAATTCCGTCTTTTTGGAAAAGACCAAAATGGCCCACCTGAAGGGAGACCAACTGCATCTGGTCATATAAGTACGAGTCAATTCAGGATCGGGTTAAGTTCGAATCCTTAGTTCAGATATCAGGTCGATCGATTTTGCCAGGTGTAGGTACGAGTTGGGTTGTGCGGTGAGCCGGACCGGGCCCGAGGCGGGCTGGGTTGGCGGTTCATGGCCCAAACCTGACACTAAATAGAGGCCGGGTTTTCCCGGGCCGGGCTGCGTTCCATATTCTCAGACCCGGGCCCGGCTATATAGTGTTTTTTTTTTTTTTTNNTTTTTCAATATTTTACCGGGCCAAACCGGGCTAGGCCGAAAATCTTTGGCACTGACTCGACCTGGGTGAAGAGGCGGATTGGGCTGGGCTGACACACGAGCTAGCCGGGCTGGAAAAGAACGGCCCACGAGTACAGACTAAACCGGACTGGGCCGCACCATTTAACACCCCTAGGTGCGACTATTAAGACATGAATCACAAATTGTCGTTTGAGATTATTGACTTATTGTAAAAGTGTGAATTGTATTTGGTTGTACTCATTTACTTTCGAATATTAATAGTTCTAAAGATGTATTTTTTCATCTAGCTTCTAATTTTAACAATCTTAACAAAGATTTATTGTGATTAAATAAGACCGAATCATTGTATGTAAGATCAATTTTCTCGTGTTTGTTTATGTATATTTGATAACCGTATCGTTGACATCAAATATTTTATTTAGTTCGTCTTTTAGCGACCATAACCATATTATCGTTGATATTGATCCTTTCTATTTGTGAATAATTGTAATCCATTTAGGATGATTTTGTTACTTTTAGTACCATGAGCTCCAACTCATTCAAAGCTTCAACAAATAATTTTGGTGAACTAAATTTAAACGTGTGACTTTAAGTTCAAAAGAATATGATTTAAGTTAGTTTGAAACTTTGAATAGGTTCACTTTTTCTAATGTATGATCTAGAAAAAAATTGATTCAAGGTGAATAATTCGTCAATCTATGAAAAATGATTTCCGATTTCTATTTCATCACGTTATTAACATAAAAATCTTCAAAATTTCCAAAGTTCAAAAACCGATATATTTTATATAACTCTTACATGAGAATTCTAATAAACCTTTAGCAGTTTAGAGTTTAACTTCTATTGTCGTTGATAAACGATACGGAATATTTGGATTACAATTCCACAATTAGGAACATAAAAATACTTAATCGGGCACGAAACATATATTACTATCTGAGTAGATCTCTTGAGAAACGGTCTCTTAATAAGCTTTATTGAGAGACCATTGAACAATTTTAAGAAAAAGTGGTACTAAAAGTAAT
>LHUT01004114.1:0-14645 GCA_001412135.1 Silene latifolia subsp. alba
AAAATTATCTACAAACTACTTAAAAATAAGAGTTGTCTAAAACAAAGATATTCGCCAAATAAACATAAAGTAAAAAGATCAAACATACCTATGGGACAACTCACATTCAAAACTTTACCAGAGCAACACTAATAATGCTATGTAATAACACTAGTTATTACTCAATTTAATAACATTTATATTCTAGTCATATTTGTGATTTAAATGGTAGACCGTTTCTTTCTATCTTAATACTCACATCTACATTGATTGTTTTATATAATACCGCTAATTACTCGATGAAGTATCACTGAGTAATACATACAGTAACAATAGTTATTATATGAAATAACAATGATAATTATACAGAGTCACACTATGTCCTATATACTGTATAAAGTCACACTAGTACCAGGAGTAGGAGCCTAGGAGGACATGACCATAAAAATAAAACATGAGGATAAGCAACCTTCAATCCTTCATCAAATCAACCACGCACCAAGTGTTCAGAATTCTTTAACAAGTAAATAAAGACACATCAATTCCTGTCAATTGTTCTATAACAGATCATACTCTTCTGCACACATGAAGAGATAACTCTAAAATCAAAATAAACAAAAAAATAAATAATGTAATTGACAATACAACCTGTCTTATTGTAGACGGACACTATCCGTCTAAAATTATAGACGGATAGTGGCTCTCTCACAAAATGAGAGTGAATAGTGCAAGTGGGTGGGAAATGGATACCTCCACTTGCCCTCCCACTTCCATTTTGTGAGAGGGACATTATCCGTCTACAATTTTAGACGGATGATGTCCGTCTAAAGTGAGAATTTGTGTTGACAATAATCACTTTAATTGAAAGACAACAATTCCCAAAATAATTCAGCTAATCAAACTCACTGAGACAAATCATAGAAAGATAAACAGAACTAATGAACATCGACTTACAAAATTAGCAGCAAATAACACTTGAGGAAACTAAAGTAAATATCTCCATACCTTTTATGGGTTTAATGTTGGGATACAACAAGAGTAATTGTCAAAAAATATGAATGCATTAGATTTGCATACAAAGCCACTGAATCCATAATGAAAGTATCAAATGTTTGCTTAATCAAATAGCTAACTTCAATAAGTACTATGCCTGGAGTAGTTGTTATGTTTGATAGAGCCAAAAACTTACTATTATTTGATTATCAATGGAACGAAGAAAAATGTCTTATCCTGCCAATTTGGGGGAGGCCTATTGTTTTATTTGGGTATGATGTCCCTCTACCAATCAAAGATTCATCTAATTACAATAACCCCAAATAATTAGATAAGTCAGTAACTTAGCAAAAATTATCCAAATTACATCCAAAATTGGTTCAAATTGGAGAAAAAAAGCAGCAATTATGATGAGTTTTATATGAAAATCAAGACCTATAGATAGATCCCCAATAATCAAGAAGGAAAACTAAAAAATTGGAGTAAAAATAACAGCCACAAAATAAAAACGTATGATAATTGATAGGGAATGATGAATCTTCAAATTTTGATACCTGAATATGTGATTGGAGCTTCTTGTTTGCCGTTCACTCGATTACTCTTCAATTTCTGATGGAGCTTCTTGTACGCCGTTCGCAAGAATGGGGAAAATGGGGAGAATTTTTTTTTAAAAGGGTTTTACTAATGAGCAAGGGTTTCACGCTGTAATTTTAGTGCGCGTTTTTTGTTTTTGGGTTTATTCAAGCACTTTTATGAGGCGCTATATAATAGCGCTCCATACTTTAGTTTTAATAACAATATTTCAGCAGTTCTTTTATAAGCGCCGGGAGGTGAGCGCCTCTATATACTATTCTTGTAGTAGTGGACGCTTCTGCCAGGGCGGGATTTTCGCAGAGCTTCCACCACTTGTAGACAATCGCTTTCCACGACAATATTCGCATGACCCCTTCGACGAGCTTCCTTGACTTCCTCCAATACCGCCACAGCCTCCGCAATTCGAGCCTCCCACAGTTGCTCCAATACCAAAGTCGCCCCCCAGATCACCCGACCTCGACCATCCCTGCACACCATTCCCAAGTTCACGCCCATCCCTTCTTGTACTCCCGCATCGACATTGATTTTCACATACTCCTCCGGAGGAGCCGCCCAACCTTTCCTCGCCTTTTCCCTTCCCTGAACTCCCTCGTCTTCCCGGCTGCCCTTCTTCACGTAGCCCCCTCCCTCAATTTCCTCCATAACATCCCTTATCCTCTTCACCACACCACACGGATCCACTTCCCGCAGCTCAAAAACAACCTTGTTTCGATGTTCCCACAAAGCCCAGCAACCCACCATGAACCATCCGCACTCCCGTGGCCCAAACACCTTCCACCGAGACTCAATCCAATCTCTCACGCTCCCTCCTCCCACACCCCCCTCCTCACCCGCCAACCCCAGTTCCTCCCAGACCCTTTGTGCCACCCCACAGTCCCGGAACAGATGTGCACTCGATTCAAAACAAGAATTACAAAAGGAACAAAAAGAAGACTCACCCCGAACTCGAGTAGCGATGTTTGCTCTTGTTGCTAAAGCTTCGCTGCACAACTGCCAAAAGAAGAGCTTCACGCGAGGCCAAACCGGGATTTTCCAGAGCCTAGTCCAGAGCCATTTCTCCCTCTCCCAATTAGAAGCACCCCCGATCTCCAGAAAATCACTTCCTCCCACCAACAGACGATATGCCGACCTGACAGTGAACACTCCGTCTCTTTCCGCGCTCCAAAACCAATCGTCACTAGTAGCAGTCTCACTAAGCCGGATGTTCTTAATTCTCTCCCCTTCGAAACTCAAGAATAGGCTATC
This sequence comes from Silene latifolia subsp. alba, assembly GCA_001412135.1. Taxonomy (NCBI): domain Eukaryota; kingdom Viridiplantae; phylum Streptophyta; class Magnoliopsida; order Caryophyllales; family Caryophyllaceae; genus Silene; species Silene latifolia. The sequence goes on from LHUT01004114.1 coordinate 2,812, forward strand.
CACCAGCTGCTCATTCCAAGACCGTCCCCCTTCGCTCAACAGACCCGCCACCATCATTCCTTCAAAACCCGGGGGCTGGGGTGAAATAACTCGTCCCAGCTGATTCGACTCCACCCAAGCATCCCCCCACACTCGTGTCGAGAGGCCGTCCCCTATACGCCGTCTGAGCCCCAAGCCTAGTGTTCCTTTCGCCTCATGAATACTCCTCCAGGTATAGCTAGGATTATTACGAATATTTGACGACAAAAAATCCCCATTTGGGTAATATCTAGCCTTCATAACTCGAGCCCATAAACTCCCCGTCTCCGTAGTGAGCCTCCATGCTTGTTTGCTTAGTAAAGCCAAATTAAAAAACTTGAAATCTCGAAAACCCATGCCGCCCATACCCTTCGGTTGACAAAGCTTACTCCAAGAGACCCAAGAAATACCTCTCTTCCCCTCCTCGTGCCCCCACCAAAATCTCGACATCGTCCTCCACAGCTCCTCACAAAAATTGACGGGAATTTTGAAAATACTCATAANNCTCCTTACCAGCCCTAGACAAGATTTTTCCACGCCAACCTTCCAACCGTTTACTCAGCTTGTCCCGAAGAATATTAGTTAGCACTTTTTTTGACCGCCCAACCACCGTAGGCAACCCCAAATAACGCTCCTGTTCCTCGACCTCAATAATGCCCAACCTCATTGCTAGATTGCTCCTCTTCGTCCTTGGTACCCCCTTACTAAACGAGACAATAGTTTTATCTAAGTTTACCAGCTGCCCAGAAGCATATTCATATCGTCGCAAAATATTACTAACAGCTGCAGCTTCCTCCTCTGTGGCCTTAGTAAAGAAGATGCTATCATCTGCGAAGAGTAAGTGAGAAATTTCAGGAGCCCCAGGTGAGACCCGAACCCCATGAATAACCCCATCCGTCACAGCTCTACGCATTAAATCAGATAAAACTTCCGCACACAGGATAAACAAATAAGGGGAGAGAGGGTCCCTCTGACGCAGCCCCCTAGTAGGCCGAAAACCACGGGACGGAATCCCATTTACCAGCACTGAAAAGGATACCGAAGTCACACAGGCCATAACACGGTCAATCCACGCTTTCTCGAAACCCATACCGCACAAAACCCGATGAAGGAAGCGCCATTCAACTCTGTCATATGCTTTGGCCATATCTAATTTGATCGCCATATTGCCCTCTACCTGTCTAGAATTCTTCATCGCGTGGAACACTTCAAAGGCTATAAGGACATTATCTGAAATAGGAGGGAGTATTTTTTAAATGTTAATTATTTATGACAACTTCTTAGAAATATACCCGTGCAATTTTGCACGAGTTAAAAACTAGTTAATTTGAGTTCTGGGGTTGATTTCAAACTATTTAGTGCCAATGGTCCACATCATCAATTGTATTTTTTCCCCCTGTTTTAAGACAAAGCCGCTACTTAAACTAACTTTAGCTCGTTTCCAAACATAAAAGTAACGAAATAGACGGTAAAAACTTTATTGATTGGGCTTTAAGGACTCAACCATCAACAAAACTAATACGAATTAACATGGTATTAGAGAGCTCAATAACCCTTAAATCCTAATTCAAATAGGCGATGATGTGTAAACTATTAACTAAGACCGTGAGACGGAGAGAGTTAGCTACTGATTCGTCTGCGATGATGTATATTGACATATTAGCAAATAGTTGCATTGATTCAATATTACTCAAATTAAATCCAAAAAGTTACTCCGAGACTTGAAATAATTTAATGATATACTCATTCCATGAAAACATGAATTGTCGTTTGAAATCGTCAATAACAGACTGGTAACAACAAAGAATATGAAAAATTGAAGCACACGAAAAAATACAAAAAATAACAAGCAAAATATCAAAAGATAGTGTTCCCTCTGTCGCAGTCAATAATTTTCATTTGACTTTACGAGATGATTCTAAGGTTATGGACCGAAATAGAGGGATTAGTCCATAACCAGCACGGTCGAGTGGTCTCATTAATTGAATTTACTGCAGACCTTCCTGATGTTTCCATCAAGTCCAGTTTTGACATCAACAGCTTGCAATTTCACCATAGCTTGTGCCAATATAGCATTAAACAAGCCTTGGCTACCGGCGAAGCTACGCACCGTTCTTTCTGTAGTAGGGTCACGAGCTAGGGCTTGGTCGATTGTGAGGACTCCTCTTTGCTGTAATATTTGATGGAAGAAAGAGACGTCGAATTTGTCGTCACTGTAATAATTTGAGTACCCTCCACTACCTTGGTCGAGTAAAACCGCTTCAGTTGATGTTTCGTATTGAGGACATTTTTCACTCAACTGCCATCGTAGGCTCCCATCCATGTTAGGGTCATATTCAGTATTACCGGGATAGAGACGGTTTTGGAATGTTCCGCAATGTGCAATCCCGACTGTGTGACAACCTGCACATTTCGTGTAATAATGTTCAATATAACGGTAAAATGTAACACGCGTAAATTTCAGCTATATATCTTAACTAGTCGGGTGGTTGAACCGATATATATTATATACATACCTATAAGAGCAACCATTTCCTCCAAAGAAAACCCTTTTGCCTTGAAGAATTCAAAACTTTGTTGCACGTTTACAGACGGTCTTGGAAGTTTCACATCTCCGGCATTTGATCTACTTCCGTCCTTTCGCCCTGTTTGTACGGGGTAATTCGGCCCTCCTCCCTGTAAATATTATACTTACGAGATTAAAGCCGAAACAAACTTAAATTATGAAAAAAAAAAACAATACATATGAATTTAAATGAAGATTACCAGTTTGAGCACAGTAGTTGTAGCAATAGCGATGAGATCAGCGCAAGAGACGGTGTCAGGGCATATGCTTTCGACTTTAGCCTTCAAATCATCGAGGAAATCGTATTCCCTCACCCCGGCATTAGCAGCATGGACTCTCTCGGTTGCACTTCCATATATCAGGATCGATGCATCACATCCCTTTCAAAGTCACATTACTATATTAGTACGGATTCTGTTCTAAGGGTCGGATGTACACGTTCTTATATATATATATCGACTGAAGAGTTTATGTTATAACAAAGAAAACAAAATATAGACAACAAATAAGGATGCTCACATTAACAAAACAGTCATGGAATTGCATTCGAAGAAAAGCAGGAAGTGTAGTTTTATCGCTATAGTAATGTTCTTCGACAATGTGTTCAATAAACCCCTGAATGTCGATACTCTTATCGGGGCACTTCCCGCGGTAATACCCGACTTGCAAGCCCGATATGGGTAGCTTATTAGTCAACTCACTCGGATCTAACCACCCGAACACTCCGACTTGACCCATTGCCAAGATTAACCCAGCAACTAATGCAAAACTTGCTACACTCCTCATTTTTAATTTTTTTCTTTTGTTTTTTCGATTTTTGTTATAATTTTGAGTCGATTTGTGTCGATATATATATATACATGTTTGAGTTTAATTTGTTTATTACAATAGTGTATTATTACTTGCTGCTATGATAATTATGTGTAGTAGTGGACAATCACGTAGTTTAGATCAGATATATGGAATGCACGAACCAGTAATTAGAATGTCCGATTATTATTATTATTATGGCCGGCTAATGAACCCTCAAGAACGAACATACGTTTGACATTCGAATAACCCAAAGGTCATAAATCATAAGCATCGGATGAATTATTTTGTCGATAGTTAACTTAGTTGGTAAAGTCATGAGAGACAAGGATTCAATTCCCGCTATTGTTATATTTTGTCACTTTTGCTTCCGATAGACCAAAAAGTAGTAGTATTATGGAAGGCATATACAGAAGGATAGGTGGAATAATGCAAATGACTCAGTAAAGTGGTTGATTTTCTTTCTCTTGTGAAATATCAGTCCTTCGATGTAATTCTCGAAGCAATTTTAATTTCATCTAAGGTTATTCAGATACAGTTTTTTTGTGTTGCTGCATATATCCAAAATCTGACACCCTCCAACCCACCTCAGCTCGCAATTTGCTGGAGTCATTAAGGTACTGGGGTAATATTGTTGTGTAGACGGATAGAGGATGGACAGCCGGACAGGCAGAATAAAGGGCACACGCTTGTCAAGAGGTGTTTTCGAATAGATTGTTGGAGTGCACATCAACAAATACCAAAGTCAACAACGAAACATTCCTTGATCTAACTCAAAATAGTTAGTTTAAGGTTGATAATGGCAAACAAAGGGGTTTTATTTGAGGTCGAAGCAAATTTGGTGATTGCTAAATTAACTTATTTACGTGAAGTGCGGTAGTACTGAAATTTGGTACCATCCTCCTTGAAAATGGATAAAATATATATAAAAAAAAAAATAGGAAATTAATATCAATTTGCTCCAAATTTGTATGGGTTTATGCAACTTTGATTACTTCATTGATGTTCGATCTAAATTTGCAATTGTATCCACATTTCAAGCCCAACGAGCATTCGTGATCCTATCCCCTTCAATTCTAAAGTGGAATATTAGCAAAATCGATCTTTGGACTTCAACCATCAGCTTGAGATATCTAATCTAATTATTTTTATTTTTTTAAAAGGGGAGTCGCAGTCCACAAGGGTAAATTTAATGCTGATGGAATTTTAACTTAGATTACGAGTGGTTTAGTACCGTCTCTCTAGAATTAGAGAGTTTCAACCCCGTCAAAATCCTGCTATGTCGTTTTTCGACGATCTCTTTTATTGCATAGTGACATCTATGAATCTGTGATAATGGTGTATGAATGTCATATTATTCTTCAAATCGACTTGCGAGTTACGAATGTCAATTATATCATGTCAATTTATTTTTGGAAGTCTATTTGAATTGAAGAATAATACTATGACATTCATATGACTTTGCGAGAGAAATCACTAGGTAATACCGTGTCCATAATAGAATAGTAAAATTCCACTACCCTTCATTTTGTCATATTTTTCTTTACACAGAATACAATTTGGTAAATTAGTTTTTTTTTGGAGTATAATTTGGTCACATTTTCTTTAACAAAGATTACAATTTGTCAAGAGTTAAATGTGAAATAAAAATGTACGAAGTGATAGCGTAAAATTCCTAATACTGCCTTAAATTAGTGAAATGTTTCGAATTCATAAAGAGGATGGAGAAATCAGGAAATTTTTTGTTAAGTTTTAATTTGTTAACAATACAAAATGCAACAAGAGTTACGACATAGATAGTACTCTTTCTGTCGCATTCTCATATGACTTTGCGAGAGAATAGAAAAAAGACAAAAAAAATAAAGTACAAGCAAAATTTCAAATGAACGAAACGGAGGGAGTAGTCCATAACGAGCACGATCATATCGGGTGGTCTCAGTAATTGAATTTACTGCAGACCTTCCTGATGTTTCCATTAAGGCCAGTTAAGACATCAACGGCTTGCAATTTCAGCATAGCTTGTGCCAATTTAGCATTAAACAGCCCTTGGTCATTCGCGAAGCTAGCGACAGTACCTGCTGTACTAGGATCACGAGCTAGGGCTTGGTCGATTGTGATGACTCCTCTTTCCTGTAATATTTGGTGGAAAAATGAGACATCGAATTTGTCGTTACTATAATAATTTGCGTACCTTCCGCCACCTTGGTCGAGTAAAACCGCTTCAATTGATGTTTCGTATTGAGGACATTTATATTTCAGCTGCTCTCTTAGGGCCGGATCCATGAGAGAGTCATATTCAGAGTACATGTTAGTTAAACTAATTATAGTATGTATAAGTATATATATGTTTGGAATAACTCAAGAGCCGTTTATAGATTTTCAATATTAATCAATAATAATGACTTTAGGTTGATTTTCTTTGTTCACAAAATATGGAAGGCATATCGGATAGCTCTTTGTCGATCAATTATAGCCAGTTGAGATCACTTGTCTCATCTTTTGTGCACCACTTTAAGATCTTGACACATTACACATAAGATAATAGAAATGGTAATACTATATATTAGAGTGCTTATGTGTCAATAGGAGAAGTGATGAGACACAAAATGGGACATAGGATCTGCACTGCAATTATAGGATAACGAGGCAAAGAGCAATGACTTTAGGTTCGAATCGGATTGTGTAATTTCGTCTGGACCAAATTGAACCATACCAGTCTAGCGGGGTTTATGTTATTTTGGCATCCGCTCCGGACCTAGAACAAACAAAATGGACTACGAATTGGACCGCTGACCGAACTAATTTCCAAAATATATCATGTAACTGTCTTATGAAATGCATGCCTTTCTAAAATGTTTTTTGGTTAAATAGTCTCTTTTTTTTAGTTTCGATTAAATAATCTTACTAAGAGTATGAATTTGGAATTATAAATTTATTAGTTATTTTTAATTCCAGAACCTAACATAAAAACACCCATTTTAGTCCATTTTGTCCTGTCCACACGTATTTTCAGTGTGATGGACCAATGTGATTATGTGGTCCGATCATTAGTCTACCTTTTTACCTTAGCTCGCCGGTCCACCTAATATTCGGCATGAAGTCTTAAATAGAGTTTGTGATGCTCTTGCTCTATCCTTGCAATTACATGAAAACCTCTGTAGTATGACTATGTTGTGGAAGGTAATTGAATAAGGATCCTCCCCGTTTATTTGGAAAAAATAGAGGATTTATTACCTAATTGATGGTCTAGATATAATTAGGTAATGTAAAGAAGGAATTGACAAAGAATGAATTTTTTCACTTGCCGTCATTCTTTAATTATTTTTTTGGAAATTAAATTTTGCAAGAATAATGAAATCGAGAGTTCTACATAATTTCTATTGCTGAAAAATACATGTAATTTAAGCTATCCATGTCAAAATATAATTTTATTTACTTATTGCATTTAACTTTACATAGTTTTTCAGTGTTATTTTATGAGTTTTATAATAAAATTTATAAATCATGCCAACTTTTAAGGATATGTAATCCTTTGATATTTTCTAGTACATTCTTTTTACCAAAAACTTCGGAGAGACGGTTTCTCAATAGCGTTATTGAGAGACCTCTCACATGATAGGGTGAGGGACTCACTGAATTTTTTTCCCTATTATGTCTCCCACTTTGACCACGTTTTTCTTCATTTATATATTATTTTTGTGTGTCGAAATTATACTTTTCCGAAGCCTCTTTTTATAACAAATGTAAATAAGTCAATTTTACGTATTAATTTTTAAAATTTGACCAAATATAATCGATGTCAAAATTTTAACAAGGTTGACTTTAAAAAGTGGATGAGTAGTTTGGATTGGAGGGAGTATATAAAACCTTAACATAATTATAATATCAATATGAGGAAAATTCGCTACCCTAAAATTTTAGTTATATGTCTGCCTTTCTATACATTTTGAACATGATTTGCGTATCGAACTGTATCAAGTTGATGTGCGTACTACGTAGTGTGTGTTTAAAGGTGAAGAAGATACAAGTGTTGTTATTTTTCCAGTTTATTAGAAGGTGAGAGTCAACAAGAGGTTTGTTTAACATGTACAAATAATAACCGAATTCCATAAATAGTCTCAACACTTGCACTCTTTAGCTTATTTTATTTGATGTCACTTTTTTTTTAATTAAAGTTTGGACAAATGTCAAGTATATATGTTAATTACGTATAATTTGTTATATGTCATTTTCATCTTGATTTATATTTACCCGTTTCCAGTAGGTGAATTATACCCACCAATTCTATAATTTCTGAGCATTATAATAAAATTTTGAGTTTTGTTTTAAAAATTATGAGTTTTGCTATAAAGTTTTTGAGTTTATTCACGTAAACATTAAGCTCTAAAAAATTACAATAAAACTCAAAAAAATTACATATAAATTTAATAAAATTTGAGTTTTGATGGAAAAAAAATTAAAATATAACTTATAAATTTTAATAAGCTAAAAAAAAATATAAATATGCTCAAAAACAAATAAAGTTTGAGGTAATAAGCTCAAAAATAGACATATATGCTCAAAAACAAAAAAAATTGAAGGTATTACATCCGATGTATGTTCCTTTTTCTCTTTCGCTTCAGTTTTGTTATCCTCTTTTCGTACTTTCCATATTCCAAGTTATATAATGATTGGATGTCACCCTCTCACATGCATCCTTTAAAAGATTCTCACTTATTGCACGTGAAAGGGTGACGTCGAGATTGGGTGTCATCTGATGGCGCCAACTCACTTAAACTGAATGTAATAGAGAGAATGTGAATATTGGAAGAAAAGAATGATTTAATCAATAATTTTAATAACGAATCAAAAACTTCTTCTACAATCGAATTATGATACATCATTACTTTATTCTCCTAATAAGAAAAACATAAAACCTTTTGAGAGAAAAGTATTGCGAAAATATAAACTTCACGAAAATATACTGTAATAGAGTAGTAAACAGAATACGGAAATCTACAATGAAGACAGTTTATGAGGCCGTGTTCGAAACACAGATCCATCATTCATTCATATCCCAAATTTATAGCCAGTTCCAGATTCCCTTAGTTTCCTCTTCGACAGCAAACGCTGAAATATGGAGTATGATCCAGTAGATAGGACCGTACGTAGATGCTTGTCCATTCGAAGCAAGGATAACTTGATATCTTTCATCGCCCTGAGAGATTTTTGTCCGGCACCAAACTCAGAAACAGCACCATTCGTGTACAATAGAGACGAAGAGCAAACGGAAACAACAACAACAATAACATCAGAGCCTTAATCCCAAAATGATTTGGGGTCGGCTGACGTGAATCATCCTTTAAAACCATATACTCCCTCTGTCCCGGTCATTTGTTGTCCTTTTCCATATTTGGGTGTCTCATTGAGTTGTTGTCCTTTCTATTTTAAGAATGAACTTAATGAACAATTTGATCACTCACACTCAATTTGTTCCACTTGTCACTTAGTAATTGACACATTTTTCTTTCCTTGGTCTTTGTGCCAAAACCAAAGGACAACAATTGACCGGGACGGAGGGAGTAACATAGTAACATACTACATGACATTGATGAATTTGTCCACACGAAACGTGACATCAAACATACATCGTACACAATAAGTTCTACAGACTAGGAAATACACGAGTTCTTGACCAACTACTCGAATCTTTAGGAACAGCCACCTAAGAATTAGGAAACTTACTTAGACTAATAATTCGGATCATAATAATCCAACAAAACACACAATAGCTTAATCTCTAAATACACAACAAGCAACAGTAGTTAGTTTTAAGTTACCCAAAGTAAATCGCAATAGCTTGCTTAATCACTATCCACATAAACAACAGCATGATCCATGGTTTCTTGAACGCAAGCCGGAGCTGTTTGACCTGCATTAAAATGCAAAAATAGGACCAATTTATCAATATCATCAGGGTGAAATAATTATCCAGTAGATAGTTTCACATCAACAAAATATTAATAATGGCTACACATAATCAAATAGCACCTTAATTACCCTTCTTCCTCTTTAAATTCATCATTAAAATTTGTTATAACTCACTCCATGATGCAAATGCATCCTTGGACTTAGTAGACGAGATCAATATCAGTCCACATATCACGCATTGCTTAAGTGAGCAAGAGCGTCAAATGGGCTTGATATTCTGGAATGGGTAAAGGCGCGCATGACCAGGCTCAAGGCGTGGGACTTCTACACGTTTTAGCCTTTAGGACCATCTGATGATGCATTGATGGCCGAACAAAACGCGCTAGGCAGACGCACAAAATCTGTCCTATCTTTCCTAAATTTCCTAGGTGGGACTGTGGGAGACTGGTAGTATGAGATATCTAGTGATGTGGGTTGGATGTGGAGACATATATGCAGGGCGAAATAAAAAAAATTAGCTCCAGGGTTTCACAACAACCAGTGGATGGCAAACAGACGTAAATTCTCCGTCAGTTCAGCTTTATACTTGGCTTATGCAAGCTAATAGTCATTCTTTGACAAAGGTTCCTTGGACCGACTGGGTTTGGAACAAATTTAGCCTCCAAAAACATTGTATCATTTCTTGGTTGGTCATGCACCAACAAACAAATACCAGGGACAGGGTAATACGATGGGATCCTACTTGTGGAGTTGTGGTTTTTCATGGTTATTTATTATGCCAAAGTGCTGATGAGAATTTAGATCACTTATTTTACGAGTGTAGCATTCGCAATAAGCTGTGGCAAGAAGTTACAAGCTGGTTGGATGTTCATATATGCAACCTGGTGTAGTCGACATGGTTAAAAGAAGGGCTATGACTCTATGAGACTTAAAAAGAGGTGCTTTCAAGAAGCGTGTGGTTACTGCATCCCTTCATGTTATGATACACTCCTTCCGTCCCAATCATTTGTTTACCTTGCTTTCATTAAAATACCCCTCACAAAGAAATATAAAAGGTAAACAAATGATTTTTGGATTTTGCACATTGAAATCTGAGAATTAACAACATTTCAAATGTTGCTAGGGAAAATTCGTCTCGAGATTGCTATGAGAATTTGAGAGGCTCCTTCCAAAAACTGCAAACAAGCTTATAAGTGGTTGCGTAATAATCCCTTTGTGCGGGTCATTTGTTGTCCTTTTCTATTTTGGGTATCTTAGTCAATTGTTGTCATTTCTATTTTAAAAATAAACTTGATAAGCAATTTGATCCTTCCACCCTCAAGTTTGTTCCACTTGTCAAATTGGTTCCTAACTCTTTCCGTCTTTGTACCAAAACCAAAGTATAACAATTGACCAGAGTATTATAATAAGGCAATTGTAATGCAGGTGGGTGTTGGGACGATTAGGGATTTCGCTTCCGTTTTCATTATTGTGCCCCTCTCATAATCTAGCAGCTATTATTATAGCGAAAAATTTCCAATTCTTTAGAATTGCCCCATCTTTTAAGACTTGCTACAAATATTTTAATCAAATTCGGCAATTCCAAAGAATCGGAAGGAGTATAAAATTAGACAGTAACAATTAATTAATTAATAAATTAATTACCTGTAGATTCTTCAACAGGAAGGTTAGAATTAGCAACAACAGTCTCCAAGGCAACAACCCGCCTCTCGAAATCCCTAAACCTAACCGTAGCAGAATCAATGATAGATTCATTAGCTCTTTTAAGTCTCAACTTCTCCGCCACAACCTTCTCCATATCTTTCACAGCTTTCTCCTCGGCCGCCTTGGCAGTCTCAACAACACCCTTTAAGAACCAATTTTCATCCTCGAGAGCAGCAACATCCGCCGCTGAGTTCTTCTTCATTTCTTCCAATTCAGCATTTGCTTCATTACAGCGGTGTTTCAATTGCTTCACCTCCAGTCGTAATTCACGAATGATGGTTTCGTTGTTGGCGGTTAGACTGTTGAGCTTGGATTTTAGGTCAGCGAGTTCTGAAGCGGTATCGCCTTCGCGAAGTATGGAGTCGCCGTATTCGCGGTTAGCTTGTTTTAGCTGTTTGTCAAGGATTGCGTTGTCTTGAGTAAGTTTTTGGAGTTTTCGAAGGAGTTGTTCATTGTTTTGTGCTGAAGAACTCATGGTCGGTTGAAGAGGAAGGAAAGGGAGAAATGGAAGCGTTGAGTCAAGGGTTTTGGTGTTGTATTGTGATTTGTGAGGTGTGTCTGAGAATTTGTGGGTTGGTGTGTCACATTTAATTGATCAATCTTAGGCTCTGTTTGGCAAAACGACCTGAAAAGGTAGCTGAAACTTGGAAAGGTACCTGGTAACTGAAAAACTACCTACCTGAACCCTGAAAAGGTAGCTGATAAGGTAACTGAAAAGTAGGAGCTGATAAGGTGACTGATTATATAAAAAATCGTTTGGCAAACTAAGTGAAAAGATAACTTATTTTGGTAAAATGACGTAAAAAGATATAATAATTATTTAATA
>LHUT01004115.1:3307-14577 GCA_001412135.1 Silene latifolia subsp. alba
TATTATTTATTTTCTGAGTTTTATTTAAAAGTTTTTGAGTTCTGCTTTAGTATAAAGTTTTTGAGCACATTTACTAAAACATTACACTAAAAAAAAAAACTATATTTATAAATGGTAATATGCTCAGAAAAAATGTGTATATGCTCAAAAACTACAAGGTCTGAGGTACTACAAGGTACTACCTCAAATGCGTAATCCTTTTTCTCCTACTTGGGTTGAACCATATACTTGTACTTGAAGTGGCGCCAAATCTTGAAAATAAACCTCCCCGCTCTCCCCCTTCTCCGGCTACTTTGCACTACCCTCTCTTCCGCCGCCGCCGGCACCGCTTCAATCCATCTCAAAACCCTAAAATTTCAACAATCAATCCCCAAATTACCTTACAATTCACCTCCTACACTTCATTCTACATACCTAAGAAATCTAGGGTTTCATACTACTATGATTTAATCAATTCAATTCAATTCAAATTCCTCGCAATCACGTTTAAAATGAGTTCAATTTCACTTCTAGAATGCAATTTAAGCGCTCTTGATTCTCTCTCGGCTAACTCCATTAATGAAATCTTAGAAAGCTGGAACAATTTCTGCTCAATCACGGAGAGTTTATTAGCTGGAAACGGCAATGTTACGATTGGGAAGGAGGTGCATTCGCTTTGTAGTTACGGTCTTCGTTCTCTCGTTGAAGATCACTTCTTTCAATCCCTCGAGGTTGTGATCCTACACTTGTTTTCTCTCTTTTTGGTTATTAGAGTTAGTTTGTTGTGTTTTATTATTGTGTTTTCTGTGATTGTGTTGCAGGTGTGTTTCGAGTCGAGAGGTGCTTCGAGATTCTGGCGACATTTTGATGGTTACAGTGTAGTGGTGCGTGTACTTTTGCTTTTGTTTCTGTAATTGTAATTATTGTTTATTGTATGTTTACTTGTTTGTGTTAAACTCGAAAAGGAAGCAGCTTATACGAAGTATTTCGTTGACTGGATTCGACTTGGTATAATTTTTCTATAGTTATTCGGTAATTATTGCATGTAGACATTCAAAGCCTTCCAAAACTGCATCCAACAACGGATCTTAGTGTGGCTGGAAGGCGTGGCCTTTGTTGTCTTTCCGAGTTCACATACATTTCAGTGTATAGATTATTCTTTATCACTTGGTTCCCATTGGCTGACTAGTAGTGGATATTCAATTTTGGGATTAAGGATTCAATCACGGCCCCCTTACCTTTTGTTACATGATCCGCCACTCAACTTGGATTATTTATCAATTATACTGGACTGCCTGTGGTGTAAAGTGTCTTTATCCATGTCACGATACCCTTAAGGTGGAGGCGGTAGTGAATGAGTATTTTGGTTTGCTTAAGTTTATGTCATGGCTTCATGGGAATAATTCATGAGCGATAAGCAGATTGTCAGAATGATCAATCCTTGAGTCGGGCCTGATGCAAATATACTAAATTAATTTTGAACTATTATATGCATTCAATGTGATCCCATCACCGTCATTAGAACTGTTACTGAAAGTGTTGGTCTGCATTGCAGGATAAAGAAAATGAATTAGGGCAAGTGCTGTGCAAAGCGCTAGAGGAGATATCACTGGAAAAGCAGTACCAAGAGAGAGCCCTGTCAATGCTTATTAGGAGTTTTCAATCCCACAAGAATAGAATGTCGGACAATAAAAACAGTTTAGATGAGAGACTTTATCTTTCTTCAAAATATCAGTTAATGGTGTCTTCCGTTCTCATGGCATCACTTCCTCATCTTTTTCCTGGTATGTGTTCCTTTGCATGTAGGAAACTTTTCTAAAAATGTTTGAAACATCGAGAAGAAAAAAAATGGAGGGAGTAGTGATCTAATGCCATCTACCAAGTATGCAACTATCGCCAGACCATTTTCTCTTAGTCTAATATATTGTCGTGTTCTTAGCAATCCTACACCAGTTTTTCAAGGGAAAGTTGGAAGAGCTAAGCACTTTTATAGATGGGGGCGTTCAAGGCAAGGAAGATCTGAATATGGACATAGATGAAAGATGCAAACCAACTTACGAAGCAGGCGAGATGGATATTGATGAACATTACCAGTTGAAGAAATTGTCAGAAAACAGTATGTTAGTCAAGAATATTGGAAAAGTTGTTCAAGACCTAAGAAGCCTTGGTTTTACATCTATGACCGAGGATGCATATGCTTCTGCTATCTTTTTACTACTGAAGGTATGCATGCCTTTGTCACTTGCATATGCTTCTGCTGCTTCTTGCTATTAAAGAGATGCATATGCTTCTGCTACCACAGTTGCACATACATTTACGATAGCCACCGTTGCAAGCTTTTCTTTTTCTTTTACTTTATCCTTGTAGTTTGGTTAAATACTTGTATTTTCAGAGCAACTTCATGATTTGATTTTCACAGCATGCTGAAGTCATTTCTGATTTTTGCATGTTCAAGACTTCAGGTTTCGTCTGATGACAGCATGCTGATTGGTTTTGCTTCACTTTCAGGACAAAGTTGAAGAGTTAGCTGGCGATGATTACCGGAGTTCTGTTCTGGACTCCATTAAAGCATGGATTCAGGTTGCTCTTATTTTACAGCTGAAGTATTGTTGACTTCTGCATCTATAATTAGCTTAACTTCAGAAGGAATATTTTTTTATTTGTAATTTGTAATGAACTTTATGCCATTTATCAGCAATTATGTAGACATTTAGATGACTGAGCAAATTGTCGACTACTTGTCTTTGGCGGTTTAGATGATAGATTCATTTCAGATTGCCAGACGATAGCAAATCATTTTGGGATTAAGGCTCTGTTGTTGCTGTTATTGTTGTAGAGTTTAGACCGTTAATTATGAGCAGCTAAGCATTCTATTTTCTATCATTGTTACGCAGTTTGTATGGGGTAGTAAAAATGAAAATGCTGGCGTACCCTGCTTGCAGTGGGAGTCTCGTTGAGGCAATCTGATTATGATAATGAAAATATTATGTATTAGTTAAGCCTGATATCCTAATTTGTTGCATGGCAGAGCAATGATAGTGTTTAAGAGGATTTGCATCTTTGTACTGCAATTTGTGTAGTATATGGAAAAAAATACACCCATATTTTATGAGAACTATGTGTCTACCCACCATATATATTTTTAACTTAATAAGATGGTGATTTGATAGTCCAGGTACATTTGTTTTGCTAAATTTTTCTTTCTATGAGTATCTCTCTCTCTCTGCCTCAAAGCTCATGATAGGTATTAAGTATGCCGTGGAATTCTTTTTGGCGTTAGGCACTTGAGTTCAAATGATTTGTACCAATGGGGCATGTAAACACATATAGATATGATATCTGTGGTCTTATTAACATGTTGCCATATACTATGAAGTATGAACTTTTTGAGACAAAGGAATAATAGCCATCTTGGTTCCGATAAAAATATTGACAGCTTCTCTTGGGAATGGTAGATTGTGTTTGATATTGACTATAATATTTCTTCAGGCTGTACCATTTCAGTTCTTGCAAGCGCTCCTCACTTATCTTGGCGACTCTATTTGCCCTGATAGTCCAGCGTCTGGTCTCAAGTCACCTTTGGCTTCACATCCATCGTCACTCTACCCTGGTCTTGACACTCCATCTGAAAGTCTCATCAGATGGAAGTTGCGGTTGGAGTATTTTGCTTATGAGACATTGCAAGATTTGAGGATAGCCAAGCTATTTGATATCATAGTTGATTACCCCGATAGGTACATATTTTTATTTTTTCTACTAACTATTTCCGACGCGACATATCTGGTGTCTGCTGCTAATAGATTCTTTTTGAGGCTACATAATTCTTGATAGGTGACATATCTATTATTGGAAATTTGGATAGCGATGAAATCTAAGATTTTCTTTATGGATACAGTGACATGATTGTGCTACACATGTTTGGATAAACTAGATACTTTGTGATGATGATAAAGGTTTATTGAATTTCCTGCTCTCAGTTGGAGTATTATAGTCGGTACAAGCTGGCCTGGCTAACAGAGTTTAGACGAACTAAAGAATTCCCTCTATTAGTGTTGACAACTTCATGTTTAGTACCACTGAGACACAGAAGTATAATCTTCACTGTCTTCTTTTCTATCCAAAATTATCAGTTGACAAATGAACTTTTATGTGATCTGCCATTGACTAAGGTTATGCTTTTTTCTTTTGATGTTGCAGCTCTCCAGCAATTGAAGACTTAAAACAATGTCTTGATTACACAGGGCAGCATTCGAAGTTGGTGGAATCTTTCATATCTGCTCTAAAGTACCGTTTGCTTACTGCTGGTGCCTCCACTAATGATATATTACATCAATATGTTTCAACCATAAAAGCGCTTAGGACAATTGACCCAACAGGCATATTCCTTGAAGCTGTTGGTGAGCCGATATGTGAATATTTGAAGGGAAGAAAGGACACTATCAAATGCATTGTGACCATGCTCACTGATGGGAGTGGTGGTGGTGGTGGCAATGCTGGGTCTGCTGGGGATAGTCTCCTTGAAGAACTAAATAGAGATGAAGAAAATCAAGATAACATTGATCTTGATGATGATTTTAATGTTGATGATAAGCAAGCATGGCTCAGTGCCCAACGGTATGTGTTTCTGCTGTTTGATCTTCATTTTATGTTTTTTTTTTTTGCAGGTTGGTTACGTATAAAGAAAATAATTTGGTGGTTAGGCGTACAATTATGCATTTGAACCTATCCCACTTGACACTAAGGGATAACAACATTGGAATTTTTACGCATGTTAAAACAAAAATTGCTCTTTAAGGATTGAGATTTGAAACTGTAAATTCAACTGAAACTCTTCTGAGCAAGCATGTTACCCATTTGCTGGGGGGAAGTTTAAGAACTTGATTCTCCCATACTGATTGCTGTAAGTCATCAGCTAGGGACATAGAGCTTCACTCCCCTAACCAAGCTCATGTATGCAATAAAAACTCGATAAAAAGGAAGAAAATACCAGTATTTTGATTTCAGTCTTTAGTAAATTGTGAGTGTGGCTATAATTTGCATACTTGCTTTCTAGCTAAGTACTCTTGCATGCATTACAGTAAGGAGTGGAGGAAAGAGAATAAAAGCTGCTCCTTTTCAATGGTTGGTTGAAGAATGCCAGGCTGGTTATGATGCCAAACTTGAGACTTCTGATATCTTCATGCAAGTCTTGTTATGACCATGTTTGCTTTTTAATATTATATTTGGAAAGGTGTAGATTGTTGTTTTATACTTTTGAATTTTAGGGTGTGAGCTAACTTGTGAGATATTCTCCCTGGAAAGTGTGATATATTGGCTTCATAATTACGATGTTAACTTCTTCCATATTGGCTCAGAGATCCTTCCAGTTTCCACTTTGGTTGTGTAATTACCTTTAGGTTTTCGTTGAGATCATAACTTCAATGAGAATTGAAGAAACGAATAATTATCAGCAAGCAATTAGCTTGATTAGTGCCATTTCCTTTGCTTGAGCTTTCATGCTCAAAAACATATATTCACATCATTTTAGAAAATTGGGTTCAGTTACAGATGTGTAAGCAGAAATCATTGTCTGTTTTTTTTGTTTAATAGAGCTAACGTCTTGCCATTATTTGGTTTTGAAATATGATGGAATAAAGTATGATTGGCTCACTTAACTGTTAGCGCTTATGTTACGAAGTAGCCAGTCAATGCAATAGTGACAATTTTCATTATGACTCATCTGCGAACGACCTCTCTGTGCTTTTCTATTGTCTTGTTATTAACATACAGTTTTTTCCAGCTGGGAGCCAGATCCTGTTGAGGCAGACTCTCAAGGCGGCAAAAGTAGGAGGAAGGTTGACTTACTTGGGATGATAGTTGGGATAATAGGGTCTAAGGATCAGTTGGTTAATGAATACCGTGTTGTGCTTGCTGAAAAACTTTTGAACAAATCTGATTATGATATTGATGCTGAGATACGTACATTAGAACTCCTGAAGGTAACTTTGTGATTTTTGCTTCTAAAGCTATGATGCATCACTGCGAATTGATTGTTGGCCGGTTTATCTAGCTTCAGTTTGCAACTTCTGCATGCCAGTGCTGATTTTTTTAAAATTGGACTTTTGTCAGATTCATTTTGGGGAGGGTAGCATGCAGAAGTGTGAGATTATGCTTAATGATTTGATAGATTCCAAAAGAAATAACAGCAATATTAAAGCAACTTTACCAAAGTCATCTGGCGCAGGTGAGCCACAACTTTACATTTCTTCTGTCTGGTTTGTTGCTTTGAGAAAGATGCTCATCTAGAAGATTTATATGTTGATATTTCTTGTAGGAGATGGAGCAGGAAATGTTGATCTTTCTCTGAAATCTCTTGATGCAACTATTATATCATCGAATTTCTGGCCTCCAATCCAGGTATGTCATATTGCCGCAAGTCCAAATGACCGATGGTATATCACAAATCTTTCATTGGGGTCATGTTCTGATAAGTTCCTGCTTCATGCTCTATATTCTCATGATCATAATTGGGTGGCTGAGTGAGGTGGTTGGGAGTGATATATGAGTGGGGGTTGAGTTTAAGGAAAGGTTTTTCATGAAAGCAAAACTTCATAGTCCAAACACTCTTTGAGTTTCTTCACTCAAAAAATCTGTCCATCAGCAACATTAATAGTCTATTAGCGCAGATGGACTTTTTAAGTTAATCGTGTGAACAGATGTACCGAAGTGGACAGCTGTTGTCAGATACTTAAGTGTATAATTGGTTCCTTATATGATTATATCGTAATTTTAGTATCCTGGTATCCAAATTTTCACATGTCATGTATGCAATAAAATGAAATGTAAAAGATTTGTGCGATTTTAATTATGTAACCTGGAAAGTTACTGTATATTTAAAGCGTTAACTTGGGTCAAGTCCCTGAAATAAGAAGAAAAGACAACGTCAATCATGAACGAGTGGCCAAATTTAGTTAGCTGATTTGTGTGAGTTAGGGTGTTGAGCTTCTAAGAAGTAGACAAAGAAAGTTTATGGAAACTATGGTCTATGCCTCTATGGCCATTTGTTTGGCTCTCATCTTCTGCTTTAACAAGAATCTCCGCGTACCTGTCTGTACTTGAGACCTTATTGGCAAAGGAGTCACTTGCACAGAACTGAGTGGTCATTCTGATCACATAAGAAGTATTTTCTGTATAGTTCTCTCAATATTGTCACTTGCAGTCTCAAATTCTTTTACTAGTGTGTGTCAGAATTTGTAGTAGTAGCGATACTGCTTGTTAAAGCTTGGGGAGGAGCTCAACAAATTGGGGGTATTTCCAGCTGCTGGAAACTTGAGAGAACATATTTCCTTTTCATTTGATCTGCGTGTTTCCTTCTTCACTTGTGAATTTTTTGGCGTGCTTAAAGCTTTCCCATCCACTCTTCTGCGTTTAACACAGTAATGCATTATGGCAGGATGAGCCTGTTAATGTACCTGGGATAGTAGACGAGCTTTTATCTGATTACGCAAAGAGATTTCATGAAATTAAAACACCTCGCAAGTTGGTATGGAAAAAAAATCTCGGAGTTGTCAAGGTTTGTCACTTTTATCAGTTATTCAACATATTTTCTAAGCTATTCCATTTTTTTGTCCTCTCGTGTCTGCCTTCTTACACTAATAGTACATCTTTATTCTATTCTACTCCAGCTGGATTTGCAATTTGAAGATAGAGTAGTCCAATTTTCTGTGTCTCCACTGCTTGCAACGATAATTATGCAATTTCAGGATCAAGCTCGGTATGCGTCAGAATTGTTTCATTAATTCAGCTATTAACTCCTTGTGACACCATAACAAATTCATGCTCATTTGTGTTAGTTGGACATCGAAAGATCTTGCAGCTGCTGTCGGTGTGCCAATTGATTTATTGAACAGAAGGATACAATTCTGGCTCACTAAGGTTAGATTGCTCATCCAAAGTATAAGGAGTACATCTAGCTCGGTTACTTGTGTTCTCAGTTGAAATGATTGTTCGCCTTCATGTTACTGAGTGTATTAAAATGATTTGTCTATTTCTTACAGCAATGTTAACTATTAAAATCCACTTGGTGCCACTTAGAACCACGATATATAACATTAGTAATTTTGCCATTTTGGTACTTGGAAGTTATGTAGCTTAATCTGCATGCCATTACAGTGCACAATTAACTGGAATGAATTCATATGCTCTTTGTTAAATTAAATTTTTCCAAAGAGTTATTCAATCTCTGTTTAGAGTTGGTTAGGGTGGTGACATGTAATTTCGCTGCGTAATTGTACAATTAATATTTGCACCCTCTCCATGGCTTGTTGATGCGTCTTGTACACCATACATTTTGGTNTTTATCTGTGTTTTTTTTTTCTTACACTAATAGTACATCTTTATTCTATTCTACTCCAGCTGGATTTGCAATTTGAAGATAGAGTAGTCCAATTTTCTGTGTCTCCACTGCTTGCAACGATAATTATGCAATTTCAGGATCAAACTCGGTATGCGTCAGAATTGTTTCATTAATTCACTGTGTGCTATTAACTCCTTGTGACACCATAACAAATTCATGCTCATTTGTGTTAGTTGGACATCGAAAGATCTTGCAGCTGCTGTCGGTGTGCCAATTGATTTATTGAACAGAAGGATACAATTCTGGCTCACTAAGGTTAGATTGCTCATCCAAAGTAATAGGAGTACATCTAGCTCGGTTACTTGTGTTCTCAGTTGAAATGATTGTTCGCCTTCATGTTACTGAGTGTATTAAAATGATTGTCTATTTCTTACAGCAATGTTAACTATTAAAATCCACACTTGGTGCCACTTAGAACCACGATATATAACATTAGTAATTTTGCCATTTTGGTACTTGGAAGCTTTGTTAAATAAATTTTTTCCCAAGAATTATTCAATCTCTGTTTGGAGTTGATTAGGGTGGTGACATGTAATTTCGCTGCGTAATTGTACAATTAATATTTGCACCCTCTCCATGGCTTGTTGATGCGTCTTGTACACCATACATTTTGGTTTTGATGTATGGTAACTACTTATTCAATGAGAATGCAGATTACACTCATCGTTGTTTGATTAGTCACGATTGTACTATGAAATGAAGGGGGTTTGCAATGGATAGCACCTCTATTGTGATATTCTTGCTGTTTTCATGTGTGTTACTATACACAAAACACAATAGATATTTTTACTCCTTTGTATTTAATTTTATCCAGGTAGGCTTAGTCTATAAATCTAAATTTCCTTCTCTCTATCAGGGGATCCTATCAGAAAAAGTTGGTGAAGAGATTGGCAACCACATCTTCTCACTGGTAGAAGGGGCAGACTCCAGTGGGAGTGGTCTTGAAAGAAGTGATGAACTTCTCATGGGCGATGAAGATGGGAACACAACAGTGGCCTCTGTCGAGGATCAACTACGCAAAGAAATGACTGTTTATGAGGTATGTGATTAAGCCTTATAGGCTGTAGCCCATCCAGTGGCGGAGCCAGGATTCCCGATTAGGGAGGGCGAAAAATTTCAGAGGGGGCGAACGATAAATTTCATAAGGAAAATTTTCGAAAAATTTAACTAAAAACTTTGAATTTTTCAAAGTTCAGCGGGGGCGGGCGCCCCTGGTACCCCCCTCGCTCCACCACTGAGCCCATCCTTGTCATCTTGTTCCTAGTCCTAGTTAATAGATTTTTTCTTCTGGTACGGTCAATCCCTGCTATTCTGTGTGCCAGTGTGTGCTTGTTCTAATTTGAAGCTCTGGTTACACACTTAGCTAGTGACATGGCTATATATCCGTATTTGATGACTATTATGAAACTCAGAGAGGGTGAAGGGATTCTTATACTCGACCTGCCTGACCTGTTTTATAGGTCTAATTGTATAACTGCTGTTACATCACTTACATGCAAATGCATTCTCTGTTCTTCGTAATCAAAGAATTTAGTTGGAGATTACAGCAAACTCCGATGTAAGAATAAGGAAACTAGAGTGCGAAATCTAAGTAGCTATATACAGAGTATTAGACAGGTTACATGTGTTTTGGACGTCTTTGTTTCTGTATCATTTCTCAATTACATGATGTCAAGTGCTAGATGCACAAATACGTACAACAACAATGAAGAGAGCCTTAATCCCAAAATAATTAGGGCTTAAATCTTTGAAACGTTTGGTAAGGGATACTGGTTTTGCTTTGTCTTACTCTTAAGTTACCCAATTGCGTCAAATTGTTGCAGAAATTTATAATGGGGATGCTTACAAATTTCGGGAGCATGGCATTGGATCGGATACATAACACTTTAAAGGTGATTTCTTGTGGGAGCCTCATTTTAAACTATTTTATTTGCATAATCTTCAAGTCACACTAAGCTTCTTAGTCACACTAAACTAAATAACTTTTGGTGCAGATGTTCTGTATTGCTGATCCTGCATATGATAAGTCGCTTCAACAGCTACAAAGCTTCTTAAATGGCCTTGTTTCAGAAGAGAAGTTGGAACTAAGGGATGGAATGTATGTTCTGAAGAAATGACTAAAGAGCCCTTCTCATTTGTAGAGCTTCAACTGCATATGATGTGGGTGAGCTTATATACTGGTAATATAAGTAACTCCGTAACTTATATAAGTGGACCTTTGCAAGTTTCCATGATCAGGCTTCTCCTGAAATGAGCAAAGTTGTCCTTACCGAAGGCTGCATTGTCTGAGAATGCCTAAAAGCTATCAGACCCATCACGATGAACTGTTCCCTGGTGAATTGCAACTTTATGAAGCGTGGACGATTATTGAACAAGTAGATGACAGTGAGATCAAGGATACTCTTGTACTTGTATTCGTGTATCATCGCCACTTTCCCAGGACGAACATGAAGTGAGGGCAAGCTTCCAGAATCTGATTTTTCAATATTTATACGCAAATCATAGCAGTAAGCATTGTATATTAAGGACTGAAAGTCCTGCATAATGTGCAGTCGATTCATTAGTTCGAAGCCTGTAGCTTTCTGTCTAATGCTAGGGTGGTTGACTTTGTTGCTAGATCGGTCTGTTAGATTCGGTGGCTTTTAATTGGGCAAGAATGTACTGGCCATGGACAGAAGTAGGAGGTTTGTTGTACTGTAAAAGTGTAATCTTCTCAGGTAATTTACAACAAAATCTGTTTTTCTCATTATATGTTGGATCGTCCTACAATAAATTCCTGACCATCGGAAGGAATTGGAAAGAACAAGAAATAGAGAGGATCTGAATTCAATCTTTATAGCGTGTTGATAAGTGAAAAAGAACAAGATAGATAAGTGTGATTTATCAGCTTACGTTG
>LHUT01004121.1:2438-14636 GCA_001412135.1 Silene latifolia subsp. alba
TATTAAATTGAAACTGCTTTAGTTTGTAGAACCTAATCAGTGTTTCAACCAGAAAATTTTATACATAAATAGTCAAGGCATTACCATACGTCGCACTCTGATTTGAATAAGGACCTTGTTTGTTTATTGAATTGAATTTAAACTGCATACTTTCGTTTCGTTTTGTAAAAGATCTTATATGGTAAACAAAAAAGTCATAAAAAGATCTTATATGTTTTCGTATGTGGACGTCACTCCCATTGTGTCTTTTTGTAGAAGGGCGCCATCCCTATGATATCTTTGGTATATAGGCGACTAGGCGTCACCCCCTTGGTGTCTCTTAATTAATATTATAATTTACTTTAAAAAAAAAAAAAGATCTTGTATGTTCAGCAAAAACGTCACGGGGGCTCTGAATTTAAATTGGTTGCACAAAACATTCTGGAAGATTATTGGTGCAATCTATGTTTCACAGTTCACAAAAACCCATTTGAGCGAAATACCTCGCGCTTCAGGTTCTAAACTTGTTTTGTTGTGTTTCAGTCCAACTAAAGGAGGCTGTTCTTAGTGGTGTTTCTCTTGATGATGATAAGAGAGAGCAATTTAATCAAATTCAACAGGTTGGTTCTCAAACTACCAATCATCCTACTATATGAATCCTATATGTTTCTTTTGTTTTGTGCCTTTCTTCTTTTCCCATTTGATTTACCCATGTGTAGGTTCAATTGGGACTTTAATACTTCTTTATATACTGCAATAAACCTCTTACCTTACTTCTCCCCTGTCTACTCTAGAACCTTGGAAACTGGTACTGCCAATGGTTTTTCTTGTGGTGGTGATAATTAAGTTTATTATTTATATATGTTATGATATTATTGCAGGAATTGAAAAAATGTTCTCAAAAGTTCGGTGAAAATGTACTGGATGCAACAAAGAAATTTGAGAAATTAGTGACTGACAAGAAAGAAATTGCAGGATTGCCTGCAACGGCTCTAGGGTTGGCTGCCCAGACAGCTGCATCAAAGGTGTTCACCGGCTTTTACTAATGTAAATTGTTTTAGTTAGTTTTCTTCGTTGACTTTACTCGGATGCTGGAGCTTGCTTGATTGGACTTTAGTTTGCCATTGGGACCACAAAAATATTTCCCTTCTTATCACGCCTTTTCCTTTATCTTTATGAAATGTGAAGTGAAAAATCAGCTTGCTAAACTAATGTTGTACACTAGGGACATAAAAATGCTAATGCTGAAGATGGGCCATGGATTATAACATTAGATGGGCCAAGCTTTATGTCTTTTATGCAACATGCTCAAAATCGGTCTTTACGAGAGGAAATATACCGGGCTTATGTGACCCGTGCTTCAAGTGGTGATCTCGATAACACTGAAATTATCAACCAAATATTGAAACTCCGCTTAGAAATGGTGAAACTACTTGGTTATGAGAACTATGCTGAGGTATTTATTTGCTATCTTTTTACGAACGCTTTAAAACTACCAAATCTGGCATATTTGAGCTCAATAAGGTCTGTTCTTGTAGGTGAGCATGGCAATGAAAATGGCTACTGTTGATAAAGCAGAAGAACTCTTAGAAAAGCTTCGTGCTGCTTCCTGGAATCCTGCCGTTCAAGGTAATTCGGTGGGTTAGAAGGAAGGAGAGGAAGAGGAGATGTAATTGGAATTTGGAAAAAGCAATAATGTTGTATTTGATAAATTTGGAAGGACAGTATGGCAATTGGCATCAACAAATTTTTTCTTACAATGAAGTTGGAAGATAGAAATGTACGGAGTAACAACCTAAAAAGGATACTGCCTCCTTTCAAGTTATTTCCATATATTTGTTCAAACTATGTGTGAGGAAATGTGAACAAACATATGGAAATGACTTGAAAGGAGGGTGTATAAAATATACTTTTTCTGGCTGCGTAGGTCTTTTTAGTTTAAAGAGTTTGTCTGTACTCCTTATTTTGTTAGTTTAGAATGAGACACTTTATTTACAGAAAATTGAGTCGCAAAAAACAAAAAGACAGCATTACTCTACTGTCTCAAGGAAACTTTCAGATTTGCGTTAAAAGTGATCCTTTCACCGTAAAAACTGTGGGTGTCTGCTCCTAAGTTAGGATCTTTGTTATACTGTATTGTTTTTTTCCCCTAATTGAGAAGTTTATTATAGACTCTACTGTGTTTTTGCTTATCTCAAGGCTCTCAATTGTGATTTCCTTATGATAATTTGTCTTTGCTGACCTTGCAGATATGGAAGAAATTAGAAGTTTTGCCAAGCAGCAAGGTGCAGCCGAGGCTGACAATTTGAATCATTGGGATATTAGCTTTTGGAGTGAGAGGCTTCGTGAGTCTAAGTATGACATAAATGAGGTCAGACAGCTTTTCTTTCACTTCTGTTTCCTTTTTTGAGCTGTTAGCCTGCTATGAGTGCTCTCTCTATCACTTTTCCTTTTTGTTATGCGTCTCAAAGTATCCATCAGTGATCTTAATCTACAGTGTTTTTGTGAAAGATGAATCTGCAAAGGGTTAATTATTTCATTCTGTGACTTAGATTTGGTAGGAGTTTGAATATGCAAATACCTGATTTAACAAGGTTTGTTTATGATGTAGTTGATGACATATCGTGTTTGTCATTTTGTCTTTGTTTTGAACCTTTTTTAGGTAATGTGTCTGTGATGTCCACTTGCCCATACCTATTTTATTCCAATCATTTATTAGAAAGATATCAAGTATTATCTTTAAAGAATGGCGTGACTCAATTTTCAGTGAGCTCACATGCTAAATTGCACATCTATCAAAGATAACCAACAGGCCTATAGGCCTAAACTATGCACTAAAGGAAGTCGGAAGTCGGGATCGTATACATAGGGAGACTAAAATGTTCTATTTGCTAGATTATAGTCCGTCTAGTAACAAATTCGGGGTTGGTTTGTTTGTTTGCCAAACTAAAGTAGTGAAGGAAAGAGAATTAAAGTGTAAGAAACGAGTCTAAAAATAATAGGAGAAAGAGCTAGGACATCGGGTGGCAGGACAACGGTAAGTCTAGGGTCAAAGGTGAGTGCAGCCGTGCAAGGTAGTGAAAAGGTCCTCTCGGATCGCTGTTCGTCCTAGAATGCTTCTAACGGGCTCTCGCAACTTATTAGGGCACTCATTGATTATAGCAGGTCTAACTCTCACTCTCACCAGGCTTTCGATCTTAGGTCGGAGTTTACCGGTTCAATTAATCAATTAAGCGCACTCAACTAATTATGCCAGATCTAATAACCTAAATTAAAACCGTCAAATAACCATGGCTTCCCTAGTCCTAGCAAGGGAATTTAGCTACGCATATTCATAATAACGAAATTAATTGCAATACTAATAATAAGGAGAGAATTCATGATTAGAAAATAACTTGGGCCCAGAACCTGCATAGATTACAAAATAACCCAAAGTAGCCAATTCAAGGGAGAATAGTAGCTAATCGCTACTCAATATGCATAGAAATGTGTGCAAAATAATGGAATAAATGCATACAAAAGCCACTCATCATGAGCTATGGTTGCAAGTAAACACTATGGCCATATGTCAATTATACTCGTGTTTTATTTGTAGGAAGAGCTGCGGCCATATTTTTCATTGCCAAAGGTTATGGATGGCTTGTTTTCTCTAGCAAAGAAGTTATTTGGAATCAACATCGAGCCTGCTGATGGTCTAGCTCCTGTGAGTTTGATATATACTTTACTTAATTTGTAGCCTTCATAATATTATCTTGATTTGATCATAACACTATGTGGTGGTTCTAGGTATGGAACAAAGATGTTAGGTTTTATTGTGTCAAGGATACCTTTGGAGCTCCTATTGCATACTTCTATTTTGATCCATACTCTCGTCCTTCAGAAAAACGAGGTGGTGCATGGATGGCTGGGGTTTTTTCAAGAAGCCGAGTGCTATCACGTGGTGGATCTCCTGTGAGGCTGCCTGTTGCGCATATCATTTGCAATCAGACTCCCCCAGTTGGCGAAAAACCAAGTCTTATGACATTTTATGAAGTGAGCTAAATTTCCACTCATATTTCAAGTTTATGATCTAATTTTTTTTTTTACTTATTTTTTTTTTTTTTTTAAAAATTTTACAATCAAGTTTATGATCTGCAATGCCTTTGGGCTACTGATTTATCTCTCTCTTGATAAGCAAGATTACATTTATAAGCAAGTAATCAGGCTTCATGATAAAATTGTATATTATTTCAACTGTTGAGTGGTGTGCTAAGAGGGTATTCTCATATAGGTATATGTTATGTCTAGTTCTTTAAATCAATGGAATAGTCGAGCAAAGAAATATAATAGTTGAAACACTTTATGTTGCCCTTAAATTGGTCATATTAGGCTTTTGAGGTAGTAGACAGAAACTTGTAGTTATTGTAATGAATAGCTCATCGTATTTAGAAGAACTGCCGAAGCAATGGCAGTTCTCTTGATTGTATTTTTCTGCGACAAGTACCAGCTTGATGAGTTCTGATTAGAGTTATCTCCTTTTGAACGGATTTGCTTCATACCCTTAAACATACCCTTATTGGTGGATTAATGCTATTTCTGTTCTTAATATTTGCTAATATACAGGTTGAAACTGTTTTCCATGAATTTGGTCATGCACTTCAGCACATGCTTACCAGGTGCCACTCTTTTGCAGTCCTCTCTTCAGCAGCTCTATATATGTTTATTGTTTTTGTTAAGTTAGATAAAGCTTCTTTTTTATGAAGTTTTAAACTAGTCATATAAAAGGTTTTTACTCACAAAAAATGATGTTTTCAGGCAAGATGAGAGCCTTGTGGCTGGCCTTCGAGGAATAGAGTGGGATGCTGTGGAGCTTCCTTCGCAATTTATGGAAAACTGGTGTTATCATAGGTGGAGATTATTATATGTAATTTTACAGAATTTTTTTTATGATACTACGGTGAAATGTTTTCCCATGTGCGGGAGTCGGACATGGGAAGAGGAGGAAGGGGTTGATCCCTTTACAAATCAAATTTTTGCTGCCTCCATTGGCAGTCAGTTTTGGGATGAAACCTCCTTTAGGAGTTTAGGGCCTAGAAAGTGGGTTTTCTCTCATCCTTGCGAGTACAAATTATACTCGTTTTATGTGGAATTTCTCATGGTATCAAAATCCATGGTATGACCTTAGCTTGATGAATTTGGACTGCCATTTATCTAGTTGGAGTATGGCTTCTGTTGAGGCCTTGAGGGCTATCAATGGTTACTTCGGCTATAACATGTGAGGAGAGTGTTAACTTACTCCTATAGTGGTATGTTTGCTACGTGTGAGTGCCACACTAGTAAAAAAGGACAGTTCAATCACTTCATAAACCAAGCAGTTGCTCCTCCCGTCCACTTTGAGCTTATTAAGTACATTTTATCTAATCTTTGTGTGAGTGACTTCTTTTGTGTCTTGCTTCAGAAACACCTTAATGGGCATTGCAAAACACTATGAAAGTGGAGAGATCCTTCCAGAGGATGTTTACAAAAAACTCCTTGCAGCCAAAACTTTTCGTGCCGGTTCTTTATTCCTGAGACAGGTAAGAGCTATCCTGTCTGTTGTGTTAACATGTTCGCATAATTTCATGACAGTTAATGTCGTAGTTCGATGTGCTTAGCTATTCAATTTGACAATCTTAGTAGTTTATGTTCATCTTCTTACGGCTGGTTCCGCTATTTATTCGTAGTGTCATATCTCTATTAAAAGCTTTTCCGTATTAGTCTACTCTAGTATTTTTGAGACTCCCTCCATTGGTTTTGTTGGTTCTGCGATTTTGCAAGGAAGGTTTCTCATGAGTTACAAGGTCTGGGAAAGGCTCTTTATATGACTCATGAATAGCCTTACCCAGTAATCTGTCGGTCCTAGTTGGTGGAGGTCCGTCAGGTTATGCGTATAGACCACTTAGGAGTTAGGAGCTCTTTTGTTGAGTATTCCATTGGTTTCT
Source organism: Silene latifolia subsp. alba (assembly GCA_001412135.1). Taxonomy (NCBI): domain Eukaryota; kingdom Viridiplantae; phylum Streptophyta; class Magnoliopsida; order Caryophyllales; family Caryophyllaceae; genus Silene; species Silene latifolia. Next base: position 8,378 of record LHUT01004121.1, read on the forward strand.
ATTATCAATTTGTATCTACAACTTTGAAGCTTTAAGTTTAGGCACCCTTTGATAAATAACCGACCAGTTTTAAGTGAACTTATCACCCTCAAGGAATAGTGTAAATTGTAAAAAAGGGGTGACCTTGAAGGTGAAATTGTCTTCAAGCCGTTACTTGCAATATAAATGGATGACACATAGTTCAAAGGAGGGTAAATAGTGTATGCGATTAGAACCCCAAGCCTATGCAAAGTAGATGGCTCGTTGTGTATTAAATTTCTGAAGAAATAAACGATCAACTTGCTCTGTTTCATCCTCTATCACCCTCTTGTCTTCCCAACTTCCTCTCATGCTCGATTGCCATCCTCCTTTTCTTGTTTGAACATCTGCTGAATTTGCAAACTTACTGAAAGGTTTTGAGTCACTTCTCGTGGCTATTACTAGATGATGGCTGTTACATCTGTCATCTCTGGTGGAAATCATGCTCAATTCCTAGATCCACTTTTAGACGTAGAAAAACAAAAAGCATAAGTTGCGTGGCTTGCGTCATTAATTCTCTCTCTTCCTGTCTTTATTTCATCGTCACTTTATGAGTTGCCACTTTCAGGTGTTTCAGCCTTTGCTATGGTTTGGATTTGTTCTTCATTTTTGAACTATTTTTCCCCTGACGACAAGATTATAACTCTTATTCACCCTCAGAGGGATCGTATCAAAATAGTGATTGATTCCAAGTTAGGGCCACCTGTAACGTAGTAGTTTCATGTCGATGTCATCAGGCCCAAACTAGCAATTTATTGATTCTATCCTGTCGCTGTTAATGCCAACTGGCTGTATTGTGAGTCTAGTGACTTTTATGTGGGATGCTATTAGGGCCAGACTGGTAGAGTTACATATATAGTCGTGTGTGGGGTATTCCCTCGTTTGATCCATGTGAAACTTCCATAATCCTGGCGAATTTGTGTTTATTTGCTTGGCTCTGTATTTCCTTTCTTGTGCTTTAGTACTTCGCTATTTAATAGCTCATAGGAGTACTAACTACTACCATTGAGAGTCTTTTCTAGGTTTACGGAATAGAATATCGATTATTTCTAAGCGTTGCTTTATTACACAGCTACGATTTGCTACTTTGGATTTGGAGTTGCACTCACGGTATGTTCCAGGAGGCTCAGAATCCATATACGATGTTGATCAACGTGTCAGCAATCGTACACAAGTTCTACCTCTGCTGCCAGAGGATCGCTTTCTTTGTAGTTTTAGCCATATATTTGCAGGTTCATCTCTAGTGCCTTCAAAAACTTCAGTTTGTATGCATTGGAACAGTGAAAGTGCTTCTAGTTATTTTGTTCTAATTAATATTTGGTTGGACAGGTGGTTATGCAGCTGGATACTACAGTTACAAGGTACTCAATCTGTCTTTTCTAGTGCATATGATTGACTTTGTATTATACTATTTTCCATTGTTTGGACCAAGGTGAAACAGAGACCAATTGAGAAACTTGAAAAATGAGAAGTAATTAAAATATGAGGGGTTGGGGAAGACTTAAGGAAGCATGGATCAAAGCTATGTTACGCCAACTTTTCTTATTCCATCGCGTACTAATGTCTCACACGCGGCACTTGACATGGGTGACACTCGGACACCATTTTAAGCCAAAGTATGCAGATTTTTCATTAATAGTTGAGTCCAACAGGACATACACCTGTGTTGTATACCCCTAAATGAGTTGGAGTAACATAGGATAAGAGTGCTTTGTAGTGACTATAACTTGGGATTGAGGAATATACGGAATCGAAAATGATGAGAGAAGGAAAGAGTGAAAGAGCTCACTTCGAGGATGTAATTTGATTTTGTTAGTCATATTATTTGCTTCATTTTACTACTCTAGTTTGTTTATCTCAATAGTTTTTCATCTCATTGAGTCTCTTGTTATTTTTTCTAATGTTTTTGTATTATTTTTTTCACTTTGTTTTCTTGACACTTGTTTTTCCCATTTGAATTTCTATATTACTTTGTTTAAAAATCATTTTATGTCTTTGCCTTTCTTTTCTTCACATTTTTTTTGCCTATTATTTTTTTTCATTGTTTTATTTAACAATGATGGTTCCATTCGTCTATTCAATTTAGCCAACCCCAAATATTTCCGAGTTAAGGCTTTGTGTTGATATCTTTGATTGAAGCACTAGCCTGCCCCCGTCTTTGGTTGAAGCACTGGGACTGGAGCTGATTTTTGAAATCTGCATGTTACCTGTATAGGCTATATCCCTCTTCCCACCTCCGAATAATTGGAAACACTAAATATAAAAATTATCGCCTTACAACAATTAATATAGGTCAAGCCACAAAAAGTTTTACATTTTTTTCTTGATATATATTACTATCGATTTTTGTTCTTCGCGTCATTTTCTTGAGTGGACATACCGGTCTCTTCTTATATTGTTGTGAACTTGTGAGGGTTACCTTTTGATTTATATTGTTTAAAAATCGTGATCTTGGGTCTTCTAATGGTTTTTGCGTATTTCAGTGGGCTGAAGTACTGTCTGCTGATGCCTTTTCAGCATTTGAGGATGTTGGACTAGATAATGATGAGGTAATGTCTAAAAACACATTCCTGTTTTCTGTTCCCCTTATTTTCCCTAGAGATGTCGATCTTAGGGTTTCCTGGCTTTTACTCCCCAGTGTAGAATATTTTTGGTGCTTGTCAAGAACTGGCTCTCTAAAAGTCGCATGAGATTAGTTCGGGATACAATTGTAAGACTGTGTTATGTTTAAAACTTCCATTCAGATCCACATATAGTAAGCTCATCGTCGGTGGTGCTGCGTGTAAACTTGTAGAGTGTATGACAGGGATGTACTCATGTACCGGTGTATCAATGTATAGAATGCAGTCTTAGAAGTCAGGAAACCATAGGACAAAATCTATACCTACCCAGTTTTTGTGGTGGAAATGTTAAAATTTACAACTTTTGTATAATAATGACTTGAAGAATTTTCCATGGGACCTCATAAACAAAATTTTTAGGGTGCACCGCTGGTGTATGAACTTTACTCTCCGGAGCATGGTGTATCTTGTATATAAGAAGGATTATCGATAATGATAAAATGGTCACCAACATTTTGAAAATAATTCTGTAATTCCTAACAGAAAAGGTTTATTCTCTTTGTCCACCTGTCAAAAAAAAAAAAAAAAGTATGGTTTATTCCGAGAAACAGAATCAGGGATGACCTTAAAAATTTAGTAAAGTGGTCTTACTATAAAGAGTTAGTTTGTTGAACACTGCCTAAAATTTAGGTTACTTTGCAAGGAGCTACATAAAGAGAGATTTTTTGTGAAACACTACCTAAAGTTTAGATTTTGTTTGTCAAGCACTACCAAAATCACTATTCAGGCATGAAAATGTGAAAATAAGCGATTTTAACTTGCCGATATCATGGCCATGGAGTTTATTTTGCTAAACTATACTAATGTGTAACCGAAGTTACTAAGATTCATCCTTTTTTCCGTGAAACGACTTTAATTATCTTCGACCTCATCATCCATAATTACCTTTATCCTAGTGATACGAGCCTTATTTTTAGAGAAAAGGTTAAGCATTAGTATAGTTTAGCGAATTAACTCTACGACTATGATATCGGCAAGTTAAAATTGCTAATTTTGAACTTTTCATGCGTGAATAGTGATTTTGGTAGGGTTTGACAAAAAAAAAAAATCTTAGCTTCAGGTATCGTTTGACAAAAAAAAATACAACTTGAGGTAGTTCTTCGTAAAGTGACCTAAATTATAGGCAGTGTTTGACAAAAACTCGACTATAAATTGCTCTTAAAACTGTCTTTTACAAAATTTTGTGGCGATGGAAAGTGTGTTTAGCAATTACCGTAGCTTTATGTGTTGACATGGGCCTGTTAAATTGTTATCCGATCTGAAGTTCATTTTCATTTGTCAGGCTGTCATAGAAACAGGACGCAGGTTCCGAGAAACAATTCTTGCTCTTGGTGGCGGTAAAGCTCCATTAGAGGTGAGTTGAACTTAAAAGCAGGATAATCTCAATAGCCCTTGCTTTCTTTCATTTCTTCATCCCTCAATTTCACAATACCTGTTCGTTCTTTGATGGATAGGTTTTTGTGGAATTCCGTGGCCGTGAACCATCACCAGAAGCGCTTCTTCATCACAATGGTCTATTAGCAGCTACAGCTTCAGCGTGATTGACCAACCTGCTGGCTTCCATTGCCCTTTTGTGTGTTGACAAGGTCGTGGCTGATCGTCCTTAAGTTGCTTCTTTTCCTCTGACAACTCGGATGGGAATAGGGTATGCTGGTTCAACTGGCGAGGCCCCGAGTAAAAATAGGACATTTTGATTATTTTCACTAATCATTTGAATTTTCAATCATCGGTTGGGATTAAGAGACTGTTGTATCTGAATCATCTGTGCTTAAGGAAACATTAGCATTTTAAGGGATGCAGTTGGTCTTGCGCATAACGGTTGCATGAGTCGCTATTGTCAAAACTCAAATGGATACATTAGAGTAACTATATGGTAATCTTGTTGGTAAACGATGATGGGGAGATTTATAGGAAGACTAGTCCAATTACTCGGATTTCTTTTCCTTTAAATCGAGTTAGAAGTTTAATAAACTTGGGAGAAGTTCAGGCAATAACATGTCTCCGGTTTCGATGGAGATTGAAAAATCAAATGTCGGAGAAGTTCATTCTCATCTCTTAAACAAGCAGTTCGAGGTTAATTTTTGATTCTTATGATTGAAAAAACAAACTTAGAAGAAGCTCACCCTATAAATTGCCCCCCTGTTTCGATGGACATTGCCGTGATAATTGACAGGAGATATTCTTGGTTGACAAAAAAAAAATTGATAAATGTTTTTTTGAGGGGAAAATTGAATTTCATTAATTTGGTAAATCAATTGCGTCCAAAACAATATAAGGGGCAATATGCTTCGAAATCGTCCCAACCCAATAACCAATACCTCGTCGTGTAATCAATCGGTATCAGGTGAGCCAATTCATGAGCCACAACGTTACCATCTCTACGGGTAAGTTAAATTGAAGACAATCAAAATTGGTAGCTAAATTAGAAACGACTTTCCGTATTCTTCCAAAGTAATTCGATGGGAAACTCTTCTGAGTTTAGCATCGTTAAAAGTATTTTAATATATTTTTCAAAGTAATTGATACATATTTTTGCTTAAAGTATGGAGTAGTAACTCCAAGTTAAATAGTTGCACGATGTAACGGGTCACCCTTGATTGATCAATAAAAACACGCCTCATTCACTTAACGAACAAGCCTTGTTCTTGTAATTCTTAGCTCTATGTCGACCCTTCCTCATTCTGTTTAGTACCAAATGGATTGGCCTGTTTTGTCGCTTGTTCCGCTCTCTTCTTTTGATAATATGCATATCATCCAGCACATACTAACAGCAGAAGTAACGCGATACTTGCTACGACAGCCCCAACAATTGCTTCTGTGTGACTTTTTTGTCCCCCTGAAAATTCCCAAATGTCCAAAGAAGATTACAACAGAACAAAGCTAATAACATTAATAAAAAGTACAGGTAGTACGCAAGTCTCAAATGTACTTCTGTACATGAGATGGTGAGACGGTGGTATCAAGTTTCAATACTACCAAGTGATTCTTTATCACTTTACATGACAACAAAAGATGCTCTGATATAAATAACACTGAATGAAATACTTTTGCGATCAGAAACATACCTCCGAAATGTGTATAGTCATCTGCAAGAAAGTTATAGGGTTCAAAGTCCTAAGACGGTTTGTATGTCTGGTTACTGAGCACAAACCCGAGAGAGAAGACTCCTGTCCAGCAGGAAAGATCTGTAGCTTCATAATAAGATACCCAAAAGAATCGGTAGAAGCACTACTAAGTGAGACGGCATCCACAGGGAGACTCATGTTGATGAAACTTTGTAACAGAGACTGTTGAAGTCGTGTGAAGTAGAATGGATTTCCTAAAGCTGAGAAGGAAGGTGCTCTAAGGATGAAAAATCCGGTGTATGGATATGCACATTTGCAGTTAGGACAGGAGGTGATTCCGGGGTTGGAAACCAGTAAGCACTAGTGAAGCAACAAAGAAGCTTGGTTTCTCAGTTCAGCGAATTGGCAGCCGTCTCTAAGTTTGAGCTTCTGGTACTCCTCCAACGTATTGGTCCGCATGTTAAACAAATACACCATTTTTGAATACCCTCTAATCACAAAAATGGAATCAGGGTCATAAGGATGCACAGCAAGAAGCTGGTAAGTTCGGTTATG
>LHUT01004123.1:0-14632 GCA_001412135.1 Silene latifolia subsp. alba
GACCGGACCGAAAACTCAAAAAATGAGGACTGAGGACCGGACCTAAAACATTCGGTCCGGGTTTGGTCCAGACCAAATGGTCCGGTCCGGACCTAAATTTGCTCACCCCTAGATGAATTGGTGAACATGCAATATCTTGTGTCCTTGAATAGTTCTCAAAGGACATAAATATCCCAAATTCTCATTTTCATCGCAAATTACTATTGTTAGTTATCTCTATGGTAAAGTTTTAGATTATGTTTAAAGTCACTTGCGTAGCCAGAAACGTTCAAGAGTGGGGTCAATTTTAATGTAATTGTTATTCATTTTTGTTATTACGGGGTCGTAAAGATATAAAAAATTTAGATTAGACAAATTTTGTTGATAAACGTCAATTGTCGGAAAGCTGTGGGGTTTCAAGACCCCACTAAGTTGTACTCCCTCTACATCTTATTGTTCTTGTTCTACTCATTTGCCTTTTTAGAGGTAACTTTTAGAAATTTTGACCATTAATAAAGTTAAAATATAATATTTCATAACATGATATTTACATGATTAACTTTGTTATAAAAAACACTTTAAAAATTTTTTATTTTCATCCCCAAAAAAATACATATAAATCGATAAAATGAAGGTCAAAGACCGTGTAGGAGACCGTGTATAAAGCAAATGGGTAGAACAATAAGATGTGAAGTGGAGGGAGTATGTGTCTACGCCACTGTTTAAAAGGTTCGACTCTCTCCTAATTTACCAATGTGGAACGGAACATACATGTGACGCGTCTTTAATCATTTTGTAAACAATCAACATCTTCACACCCCACAGTCCACAGACATCATTTCTTTGAATTTGCCAATAAAGGACACCTTCAGAGACCCACAAGGAATGGTTTGAAATTACATTGAACCTTCTCTGCAGCTTCTAGCATTCACACTTCATCTAAGATAGCAGCCAGTTTTCACCCGTCTCAAACTAACACACTCGGAATCTTTGTAGCTTCGTCTCTGAAACTGAAAAGAAATGGATATAGCTACGCTACTGTCTGTAATTCAAACTCTTTTGGCTGCACTGAGTTGTAATCAGCTTAAAGAGGCTTGGTCCATCTGGGGCTACAAGTCCCATCTTGATGAACTCAGCAGTGTTGTCGTTACTGTTAAGAAAGTGATCCTTGATGCGGAGGCCAGGTTTGATGAGCTGTCCCAGGAAACACTCCTCTATATCAGGGAGCTGGGGGATGCTCTCTACGATGCTGATGATTTGCTTGACGAGTTTGTCACTCTTGCTAAGCAAAATCAGCTCATCAAGGATGACAAGTTTACTGAAAAGGTGCGTCTTTTCTTTTCCCGTTATAATCAGATTAGTGTTGCTTATGCTATGTCTCGTGGGGTTAAAAAGATCATGCATAAGTTAGATGGTATCGCTAGTAAGCATAATAAGTTTGGCTTGAATATTGACTACAAGCCTATTAGTAGGAGGAGGGAGGAGACATGTTCATACCCCGACACTGAAATTATTGGGAGGGCCGAGGATGTTGACAACATTGTAGGAATATTGTTGGACTCAGAGATTCAGAAAGATGTTTCATTTCTTACTATTGTGGGGATGGGCGGGCTTGGGAAGACCGCTCTTGCCCAACTTGTGTACAATCACGAAAACATTACCCGAGCATTCCCCTTGAGGTTATGGGCTTGTGTTTCCGACCATGATAAGTCAAAATTAGACGTGAAAATAATCCTTGCTCGGATTCTGGAATCAGCAACGGGCGAAAAGTATGATCAATGTTCAATGGAGGTGGTGGTAAGTCGAGTGAGGGAAGTACTGGCATCATGGCGTTTCTTGATTGTTTTAGATGATTTATGGACCGAGAGTCGTGATGAATTGGGAAAATTGGTGGGACACTTGGTAGGAGGTGGAGAGGGGAGTTTCGTTATGGTTACTACACGTTCAAAAGAGACTGCCAAAATAGTTGGAAACGGTGTGATGTATAAGCTAAAAGGTATATCAGACGAGAATTCATGGCATTTGTTTCAGCTTATGGCTTTTGAAAAAGTGTTGGACGAAGCTAGAACAAATTATTATGGTGACTTGATGAACATTGGCCAAGAGATCGTTAAAATATGCGCGAATGTACCTCTTGCAATAAGAGTGATCGGACGTCTTTTGTACGGCCAGGAAAAAAGCAAATGGTTGACAATTCAAGAACTAGGTGTAGCAAACCTTAGAGAAAACCGAAATGGGATCAAACCAATTCTGAAACTTAGTTATCACAATCTTGAATCCTCTTTAAAGAGTTGTTTTAGTTATTGCTCTTTATATCCCAAGGATTGGGCAATAGAAAAGGAGGTGATAATTAGTCTTTGGATGGCACAAGGCTATATTGTACCACTGGAGAAGGGTCAAAGCATAGAAGACGCCGGTGAAGAGTATTTTTCAATTCTACTTCGCCGATGCTTTTTTCAGGTTGTGCACCAAGAGAAAGATGGTGAAATAGTCTCATTTAAATTACACGACCTTATGCATGATGTTGCTTTGGAAGTTTCCGAAAAGGAAATTTGCCCCACAACTACTTTTACTGGTGTTGTCGATCCAATGATTCGTCATGTTTCTCCATCTGGAAAACAATATGCAAATTATTGTTCCACCATGGCTCAAATTCGCACATTCCTACAGGTTCGCCCGCATACCTATGAAATGGTAGTGATTGATACAGTACAATTTTTGGCCAAATTCAGATGTCTGAGGACTTTGGATTTGAGTTTTCTCGATATCAAAATTGTACCTGCCTCAATAGGGAGGTTGATCCATTTGAGATATTTAAACCTCTCCAACAATCAGTCTTTGAAAGTGCTCCCGAAATCAATTACTAAACTTTATAATTTGCAAACTTTGAATCTAGATTACTGTGAGAACTTGAAAGAATTGCCAAAGAATTTGAGCAAGTTGGTTAATCTTAGGATATTGGGGTTGCATTTTTGTACCCGGTTGGCTTGTATGCCGTGGGGGATGAGTAAGTTGAGTAATCTGTATAAGATGTCTAAGTTTGTGGTGGGAGCGGCTAACTCAAGTCTGAAGCAACACCTTGAGCTTGAAGGCCTGAAAACTTTGAAGAAGCTAAGAGGGACTTTAAAGATTGACATTCACTTTCCCAGTAGTGACGCGTTTGTCAAGGATCACTCTTTTAGAGGGGAGGACTATATTAGACACATGGAACATCTCCATACCATTTTGTTTGATTGTAAGCATGAAGATAACGATGGAAAAGTGTCAAATTACGAGGAAGAGTTGTTGGGAGCTCTGCAGCCACATGGCAATGTGAAGCTGCTGAATTTGGTTGGGTACCGTGGTGTGACAATGCCTAGATGGGCAGAAGGAGACAACTTAGCAGCATTTCTGCATCATCTCGTTCAATTGGACCTTTTTCAATGTTCGGAACTCCAATGTCTATCTTCGCTGGGAAATCTGCAGTATCTGAAATCACTTAGTCTCAGTGAATTGCCAAATTTGGAGTACATAGAGAGTTATTCAGCAAGAGCTGTACCGCTTGGGTCAAGTACAGAAGGTTTGCAATTCTTGCCCTGCCTCGAGAGACTTGTTCTTTGGTTTTTGCCCAAGTTGAAAGAATGGAGGGGGCCGTCGTCTCTTGTTTTTCCTGAATTAAGATCCTTGCACATATGGGATTGCCCCGAGTTAACATCTCTTCCAAACTCCCCGCAACTGACAGATCTATACTTGTTAAAATTCAATGAAAAACTGAGAATGACAACTCCTTCTACAAGGGCCAAATTAAGGCTAATGAATATAGACAATGTTAAGTGGTTACGTCTGCAAACGGTATCATATAATGGTCTTGTTTCCTTGGAATTACATGAAAATAATGAGGGAAGGGATTTGACTTGGTATTGGTCAGTCTTCTATATTTGCTCTTCTTCATTGCAAACTCTTAAGATACAGTCGTGTTCCAAGCTAAGGAGGGTTTTTGGGGTATTGGGTGTTCTCGATGCCTTGCAGAGCCTAACTTTAAAAGACCTTCCTATGTTAAATCTAGCAGATGAAGAAATTGACGGAGAAGATGGGGGTGACGAGGTGCTGTTGGGATCCTTGTGTCATACCCTCCAGAGTCTTACAATTATAAACTGTGAAGAACTGCTAACTTTTCCGAAATGGATGAGGAAGCTTACCTCTCTCCGACACCTTCAAGTTGTAAAATGTTCACCGGAGCTGTATGAAAGATGCCAAAATCCTGCATTGGAAGACTGGCCCAACGTTCGACACATCCCCCATATTTCAATTACTCTTTAGTTTTCATTCCGGTGCACCAGCACTAACTGCTTTTTTTATTTCCGATCACATGTACCTGCAATTGGCGTATCATTTCTTCTAGCACAAATTCTCATTATAGACGGGGGATATCCGTCTATAGCTAGACGGGTCAAATATCCACCCACTTTAAGCATAAGACAAGCAACAAGTTGCATGGTGGGGCCCAAAAATGTCACCACTTTTTCTCACTGGCTTTATCCGGTCTATCCAAACAAATTTCAATAATCACAATATTATGTATTGAGATTGACACGGTCCATAGCCAAGTTTTTTTATACGTTTGGAGGACGAGGTTCGTTGAATTTTATTTAATTGAAAATACTCCGTATTTTACAAGTGCAATTTACTTGATAAAAAGTGATTTATAATCTTATGTTCTTACATATTCTCTTTTAACTTTCATTTTCCTCTACGAGTTTCTTAATAGTTCAGTCAGCACTGATAGGAACCATATTAGTGGATGGAGTATTAGTCTACAACAAAATTGCTCTTGTGGAAATTGTAAGCTAATAGCATGATTGGTATTTCATATTGTTATTGAAATTGCTAGGAAATCATGTAATTAAGGAGTACCCTTCTGTGCGTCTGTAAATCGATCAACATCTTCACGGTCATCATTTGTTTAAAAATGCCAGTAAAATGACATTTGCTGAGGCCTAGAATGAATAATTGAGTTCATTCATTCAGTATACATCTTCACATTGAATTATTCAACCTTTTGTGCAGCTTCCAGCATTCACACTTCATCTGGGATAAAATATTACATTGAGTTCATTCATTCAGTATATATCTTGGGGAAAAACTCCAGCTTTCGTATCAGTTTTTGCCCGTCTCATCCTAACACACTGAATTTTTGTAACTTCTCATTTCTGAAACTAAAAAAAAATGGATGTAGGTACACTATTGTCTGTAATTCAAACTCTCTTGGCTGCACTGAGTTGTAATCAGCTTAAAGAGGCTTGGTCCATCTGGGGCTACGAGTCCGATCTTGATGAACTCAGTAGCGTTGTTGCTATCATTAAGAAAGTGCTCCTTGATGCGGAGGCCAAGTATGACGAGCTGTCAAAGGAAACACAGCTTTATATTAGGGAGCTTGGGAATGCTCTTTACGATGCTGATGATTTGCTTGACGAGTTTGTCACTATTGCTAGGCAAAAGCAGCTCATGGAGGATGATAAGTTTACTAAAAAGGTGCGACTTTTCTTTTCCCGTTATAATCAGATTGGTATTGCTTTTAATATGTCTCACTGGGTTAAGAACATCATGAAGAAGTTAGATGGTATTGCTAGTAAGCATAACAAGTTGATGGCATTTGAACAAGTAGCTAACGATTCAAGGGCTAGGGTTAGCAAACCTTAGGGAAGACCAAAATGGGATCAAGCAAATTCTAAAACTTGGCTATCACAATCTTGAATCCCCACTAAAGAGATGTTATAGTTATTGCTCTTTGTATCCCAGGGATCGTAGGATAGAGGAGTTGATGATTAGTCTTTGGAACGCACAAGGCTATATTGTGCCACTAGGAAAAGGTCAAAGCATAGAAGACGCAGGGAAAGAGTATTTTTCAGTTCTACATCGACGATTTTTTCCCAGGTGGTGGAGGTGGAGACAGATGAGCATAGTGAGATAATCTCATTTAAATTACATGACCTTATGTATGATGTTGCTTATGAATTTGCTGAAAGGAAGTAATACTAAATATATTAAATATAAAAAATTTTACAAAATTAATTTCAACATAAGGAAGTACTACTACCTTCTACACTACCGTAATATAAAGTTACTACTATGTTTTAAGGATGTCCGTGTTAAAATTGCTTCTCGCAATTTTTCTTCTCTTGTATGTTTTTCATTGTCAGACTTGTCAACACGATTTATGACCTCGCCTTCCTCTAACTTTTCCTCAACATACTGAGTATTTATTTGCTATTTAATAATTGTGACAACAGAATGCGGAACTCTATTATGGAGTAGTAGATATGGTCTTCTGAAAATTGTAGTAGTATTCTAATACTCCTCTCTAATAACATGACCTTGAAGAGTGGTTAGTTGTGCACCGGCTCCCCCGTACCGTGTGCTGGGTTTCCACTTGGATTTGAACCCGTGACCTTTGGTCACACTGGCTCTGATACCATGATAGATGAACCAACTCAACCAAAACCTTAAGGTGATGGTTGAGGCCCAACTATTATAAATATTCCTATTAGGAAGTTGCTATTGAACCAGTCAACATCTTCACAGAGTCATCATTTGTCCGTATATCTTAATCAGTCGTGAAGCTAGGGGGCTAGCAAGGTCAATCACATGCATCCCCTGGACAATGAAAAATTTCCATAGTTTAGTTTAAATTTTTTAAAATTTTCACCCCTAGTAACAATAAATCTTGCACTTGTTACTGTCTGTATTCTGTAACAGAAAAAGTGTTACTTTGGATGGTTTTACACTCTCGTTTTTAATTACTCTTGTTCACAACGTTTGCAAACAAAGAATTTGTGATTCTTTAATAATAGAATCTTGAAATGGACATTACATTGAACTATTACATTATTACATCGACTTTTTCAGCCTTCTGTGATAAAATATCATTGAATTTGTATATATGTTGGGAAAAAATCTTAGCTTCCATTTCAGTTTTCACCCTTCTCAACCAAATTCATCGACTTTTTTTTTGTAGCTTATTAAATTGATAATGCTGGAATTTGATACATACTGTGGTGTGAGGATGCCTAGATGGGCAGACGGAGACAACTTGGCCGTGTTTCTTCCTAATCTGGCTTACTTGGAGCTTTCGTCTTGTTTGGAGCTGCAAAGTCTATCTTCACTAGCAAAACTGCGGTTTCTGGAATCACCATGATTTGCCAAATTTGGAGTACATAGAGAGTTATTCAGCAAAAGATATGATTCTTGGGTCAAGTGTAGAAGGTTTGCAAATTTCCCTTCGCCTCGTGTTTATTGCTCTTTATTCTTTGCCAAAGTTGAAAGGATGGTATACGCCATTAGGAGAGACGGTGAGCGATGATAATCAAATTAGCAGCAACAAGGAATCACAGCATTCATCTCTTCTTTTTCCTGTGTTAAAATATTTAGTGATAACTAACTGCCCTGAGTTGACATCTTTTCCGAACTGCCCGAAACTCACAGATCTAACGTTGTGCTTGTTTAATGAAAGACTGAGAATGACAGAAACTCCTACAAGTCCCAAATTAGAGCAAGTGACTATAGATAACCTGACTGGGTTACAACATTTGCTGCCAATACAGTCATTTCAGTCTCTCACTCTCTTAACATTACGATTTAATAGTGAAGTAGAGAGTTTGAATGATTTTCGGAAAGTCTTATGTGATTGCTTTTCTTCATTGCAAACTATCGAGATATCGCTCTGTTCCAAGATAAGGACGGTTTTTGGGGGATTGAGCTATCTTGATTCCTTGAACAGCTTAACTTTAGGCAACCTTCCTGTGTTAAATCTAGCAAATGAAGAGATTGACGAAAATAATGAAGATGAAAGCGTGGGGTTGGGGTCCCTGTGTCATACCCTCCGGCATCTTCATATTTCATACTGCGGAGCACTCGTAACATTTCCGAAATGGATGAGGAAGCTCACCTCCCTCCAACAACTTAAAGTAATGGGTTGTTCACCGGTGCTGAAAGAAAGATGCCAAAATCCTACAGGGGAAGACTGGCCCAACATTCGACACATCCTCTCTGTTTCAATTACTGAGAGGAAGTACAATAATTTAACTTAGGGACTTGCTTTCAGTTTCTTAAAATTGCAAGCTAATAGCTAGACCATTGAAAAAGGACGTGACCTCAAATCGACATGCGTTTTTCGTTTTATTTTGTATTGACATTCCAAGATTACTTCAATGAATATCTCTGTATGATTTTTATCTAAATTCATTTCGACATTGCACAAATAATTTGTAAATGGGTAAATTTGAAGTTATATGAACCTACGATTGAATTTAGTTTATACCTATCAATATAAAATACTACGAAGTACTTTATTTTTTATAAAATTTGTTGAGCTTCTTATTCTCTGGTTAGTTTTTTTGGTATAAGATTGTCTTACGCAACAATTTCAGATCTTGGTTGTGCGGCTAAAGGTCGCCGACTCGATAATAAATTATAATGAACGACTCAAATACCCCAGGGTTGTATTTGTCCCTTGAATCTTTTAGTGCCGCTTCAAAAGACTATAAACGGTATCTTATCGAAGTAAAACGAATCGATTTTTCTAAAATCAAAATGACAAATTATTAAGTGAAACAATACTAAATTAATCGACGTAAAGCAAATCGATTTTTAAAATCTAAACGACAAATTACTAATTGTTCGTAGCAATGTACTAATTGACGTAAAACAAATCGATTTAAAAAAAAAAACAAAAAATTCAATTCTTTTTACAACGACTAGTTACATTGTTGCGATTAGTAATTCGTCGTTTTGATTTTTTTTTTTTTTTGAAAAAACCAATTCATTTTACGTCGATTATTTTAACGTTGTTTCACCTAGTAACTTGTTATTTTGATTTTTGAAAATCAATTAGTTTAACATTTTTCGATTCGTGGATCAAATCAAATATTCTTCAATTGTTTGTTATTCGATATTAGTTGTTAGTTTCGATTAATCAATTAAATTTAATTGACGATAGCTTGATTGAAATGTTCGGGTCAGGAGAGGTAATTTGAGAAGTTCATTAAATATTGTCGACGATTCAAAATAAAATGTCGACGACGGATAGCGAATGGGTTTACTATCCGCAACTGAATTTAAAAGGCCCAACATTAGAGCCCACAATAGCCCAATAACACGTGGTATATCAACAAGCAGTTACCAAAAGTGGCGCCAAAATTCCAAACATAACGAACTTCCCTTAACCGTCATGTTCATATCCCCAAACTATAACCACCCCACCAAATGATAACTACCTTCACCAAACCATACAAACTAGAATACATCACAAAAAAGATAGTCACAAAAGATGGAGAGAGACAAATACAGGATCCTACACAAGAAAATCCGAAAAATCGAATCCAAACTCATTCCCATCTTATCCACCCCACTTAACCCCGAAATCACACCGTCTCAACAACCTGTGGTACAGACGTTTCACCACAACCTTCATTTTATGAATAACCTACTTTCGGCCGAGATGGCTTCGTCCACCGAACCTCAGCACCTAGCCCACTTTGTGAAGCGGGTTATTCGTCTTCAAAGGGCGGTACATTCTTGGACTGAAGGCCGGACTCTTACTCCGTATGTTGAGTCGAGTGGGTCGGACCCCGGTTCGTTTATTGAGTCTTGTGTTACTGATGATGATGATGTTGGGTGTGATTATAAGGGGGAGGTGTCTGGATTGGCGGGGTTCACCGTGTATGAGAATCCTTTGTTTGACGGGATTGTTGATAGTGATGATTATGATTATGATGATGATGCTGATAATGATGACAGTGATGATGATGCCGACAATGAGAATGATAATGATGATGTCGGTATTATCGATGAGTATGAAGTGGAAGAAACTGAGGGGGGTGAAGAGGAAGACCTGATCAGGGTTATCGATCAGGGTGAAGAGCATGAATCAGATGCAGGAAACGAGGGCGTGGAAAAAGAAGTGATCAAGGTTGATTATCAGAAGGAAGATGGTAAAGAGCAAGAAAAGGAAGAAGAAGAAGACGAAGATGAAGATGAAGAGGAAGAGGAAGGGACTCAAAACTGCTGTTACAAGATTCTTTTCTGGAGTTTGATCATAGTAATGGTTGTGATTTTTGCTATGCTGATTTTGTCTCATTTTCCTGATAATCATGCTCCTGTTCTGCTAACTCCTACTTGAGAATATTATGTGGGTTAAAAAGAAGCAATATGGTATGTAATGTTTACGTTGATCACACATCCCGACAGGATTGCAACCTTTCTAACTCTGTCGCAGTGTTTATGTTTAAAAACCTTCGACAAGCGTATAAGTTGCCAAAGCAGTTCTTGAAGGTTATCAGATTACCGGAAACTGTCAACTAACATATAGTGTGATGAATCGTTCAGCATTTCTGTTCGGTATTCTACACAGTATATAAGATGCATCGAACTGATGAATGATTTGATATCTTAAGTTAGAATTTGTAAGGTTATCGGAATCAGAGTTTGTAAACTGTTTCTAGAGATGGCTACTTAATGACATACCCGATCAGGAAACCTAGTAAACATGCTAATAGAGCGACTATAATTAAAATATCGCTGCTCCTGATGCTCCTCTTAACTTTTCTTCTTACTGTCTCCTGTCAAACAAACACAGGTAATCATTAATAAGTTTCCCACTCCATGCTGATTTTTGCTGATTACTTTAAACAGTTTGTACGTAAAATAGAAGGTTTCATCAATGAAATCATATATCATCAGAATACCGAAATAATACGCCTGAAAGTAGGTTTTCTAACTAACCAGTTCGTACTGTAGTTCTTGATTTTCTAGAACCACGCTAGACCTCTCGTCTATTAGCTTAGATACCATATCCCACTCCTGAAACAGTAATAGCATCAAATATACAGGCAGTTCTCAGTATCAAAAAATTGATCAGAAAATCTAATGTGTAGTAGGAATTATTATTGCCGTTCTTTGAACCACAAGAATTATTATCGCCGTCCTTTAAACCACAAATGGAGCAATGACGGCATACACATTATCAGATGCATGGAAGCCCTTGAACTACAGTGTATGATCAATCAACAAGTTTACAAAAAAAAAAAAAAAANNTTTTTTAAAAAAAAAAAATAATTAACCACGCCTATAAACACAAAAAGGAGAAAAAGAGAGAAAAAAAATAAAAAAAGGGCGAGAAGCCCTAAAAAAAAATAGAAAAAAAAAAAAAAAAAATAAAAAAAAAAAAAAAAAAAAAAAAAAAAAAAAAAAAAAAAAAAAAAACTTGAAATGGCTAAAAAGCATAAAATATATTTGTACCCTTATAGCTCCCACCAATCATAACATCTTAACAGGATCTTTATAGTTCATAATTGCATTGTGCAGATTATATTCCCCCTTGAACACCGAGAATTCTCACAGCCAAATAAAGTTAATGACAACTCCAAAGACGTCATTGTGAAGTAGGACTTCACTAAATAGAAAGGAACAATACAGATTACCAATTGACCATGATAGGGTGAAAGAAGGTTCCTAACGCACAGTTAACATTAAGATGCACGGAATTTGGTACCTCGGGTTCTGCAGTAGATTCCGACATCTGAAAGTTGCAAGAGAAGCATTAGAATGATATCATGAGATACTGACAGCGAAACTTTCAGTGTCGTAAAGAACACAAGAATAATATCCATCTATCTCAAGAGCAATGAGATATTTAACCAACTGTGAGTTACATTATACGAGTATTATAAGAATTAGGTATGCCAAGACAACTTGAAGTTAATCACCTGAAAATTTTCCTCGTTGCCTCCCCTCTCGTAATTTGGTCCCTGTTTAGTATGGAGTCAATCACAAGAAGACTATTAAATTAGTTACATACATTGTGGATCAGATCAACTCTTTATTCAACTCTAAATATCCTAAAGGCACTCTTATAACCAGGTAAAAATCAGACTGATCCTCTTTAAAAGCATTCAATTTATGTGACAATTTTTACTAGAAAAGAATTCAAGGTCACATCATATACAAGAACATTACCCCCAGTTCCTCAAGGGCTCCCGTAATTTGCGGGATAGAGGGATTGGAGCCTTGGGGGTTACATCATATACAAGGCAGAAATAAGGAAGCAATATCGACAAGGGCCTCTAACGGAATTATAAGACCAAAATGGTTACAAGATCTGGTGTTTCTTATCATAGTCAGGAATTTGCAAGTGTATTTCAATCAAATAATCATTTACAGTAATACCTTTGGAGGAGAATTATTGATTATTGATCTTGGCATTATGGCCTCCCGAAAGTTTAGTTTTACCATCATTTGTTATACAAGTTCTACATTAATCTTGAGTCTTGACAATAAAAATCTATAACACGAAGACACTTAATAGTAATAATGCAGAGACTGGAAACGCATCAGAAATGAAAGGTTAGATCCCATACAACACCCACAAGGTCCAACAAACAAGTATGCAAAGTAGAACCATTGGCGAATGACAATTATGATAATTGATAACCTATAAGTTTTAAGCTAGAGTTGCTAGTACATTTCCTGAAACACTCACAAAAAAATGGCTTAGTAAATGTATCTACCTCGCTAAGTAATTCTTGGAATTCTCCTGCAACCGTTGATGCCTGAAATAAAAATGAAAAAATAAATGGTTGAAATAGCACTTGTAAACTGGGAACAAGATCAAACCAACACTTACGGAATCAAACAATGCTGATATGTAATTTTTTCGGTAGGAGTATTCTTGTTCAGCTGCCCCTGGGGAAGATTCTTCCTCCGACCCTTCAGGGATTGGAGACGGTGGGTCCGCAGTAACAAAGATCACCCGCAACTTTTGTTCCTCTACGTTACCACTATCTTTTCTGAACTACAATGGCATGACACAACACATTAGCTTAAAATCTAGAAAAGCAAACCCTTATTCTCCCAACAATTTCCATGAACACCACTCTGTATGCTTCATGTACTGTGAAGTAACAGTGTGAATCATTTTATGAAGCAATTTCCATATGGGTCATCCATTAACAACCTTTACGTGTAGTTAACACATGGGTAACGTTGTGCACATTCGTACCACTATACTCCACCACAGGTGGGAGCCAAGATAATATTGATGCTGTTGTAAATGTTGTAATTCTCCAGGAACAAACAACTTATCAGCCTCGGAAAAATTCAAACATACCATTTCAGAAGTTATATCTTCGACAGTCACTCCTGTTGGTGCTATTATACTTTGAATTAGAAACTTGTCTTTAGGTACGGCAAGAGGGAACTCCTTTTGAGCTTGCAGACCAACTGATGAATGGCCAATTTCAACATCAAATCAGTAATGGAGAGGTACATTGAACTAACAACATTCATAACTTAAACAACAATCAATCGACCAATCAATCAAGCACAAATCTCAGGTCATCCGTAGAGTCAATAAGACCCATGACCATGAGTAAGTGACCTTAAACTACTACTAACCCAAACTTAGAATTTGACTACAAATGCAATTGTAATATAATTAAGTTGTTTGAACATCACAGGAATTTAAAATATATCTCAAATGACAGTAAAGATATCATCTTTAGCAATGCAATAGGCTAACATATATGATGACGGTAAAAACAGTTTAGTCCTGTGTAAGGCGGTTTTACACAAGATTGTATAAACAGATTCAAAAATAACCAAATTAGCGGGTGAAAATAGTTGCGGGTATTAAAAAAAACTGGTTTTACAATAAACTTGTGTACGGCCGAGTTAGACAAGTATTTGTGCCATAAAAAAATCCAATCTTGACAGATTCTATAGCAGGCAACCAGCATTTTTCTTTTCCGAGCAAAATATCAATTCATTAACAACAAAAATAATAAGTCATACAGACTATGAAAGACATCAAAATCAACCGAATACAAATTTGAAAAATCGAACAAAATGAAAGCGGAATAGCAGAAATCACCTTTAACAACAGATGTAGAACCAGGAGATAAAACACCCACATTAGGACGAACACAATATTTTCTGGGGTGTGTTGTTTTAACCTAAAAAACACAAAATAAATCACAATACTTAAAATTAACAATAACCCAGATAAAATTTAGGGTTCATAAATACAAAAATTAATAAAAGATAATACCTTGAAAGCAACATTATGATCAGTCTTATTTGTTAATTGCAACCAACATGTGCTAACCCTATTCAATTGAACTGAAGAAAAATCCCAATTAAATACAAATAAATTAGATTATAATTAATTAACATGAATAAATAAGATGATTAGGGTAATAATTAAGGGTTAATTAGAGGAGATTAATGAACTTACATGGGAATTTGAGCTCAGAAGGTTGGACATGGAGAAGCTTTGCATTCATGGTTTAGAAAATATAACACAGTAAAAAAAAATTGTTAAAATAATTTTCAGGTTTTTACCCACATGTAATTTGTTAAATTACAGCGTGTTAATGTTGATTTCGTGGTAAAATTGAGAAAGACGACATTATTACTGTAAATGGGAAAAGATGAAACAAGATCTGTTTTCCTTGTCCAAATTTAAGAAGATAAATTATTTTTATGATTTTAATTTTTTTTTTTTAATGACTGGACTTTGTTTTTATTTTTTTAGTTAAATGAGCGCGCACGCATGTCTGAGTTAGAATCGAACCCTCAAATTCAAAGTTGAGGTAAGGGAGCTCTTGTCACTTGAGTTTTT
>LHUT01004124.1:2459-13243 GCA_001412135.1 Silene latifolia subsp. alba
GGTCGGATTAAATGGGGAAGAGGAGATTTAGTTTAGATTATTGTCATTAAATAACACTTTAAATTATTATTAAATCTAGAGTCAATTAACAATTACTCTCTCTTACATACCAATTTTGTTTTTTTAAAAAAAATGACTCCCTTAAGATGCACTTTTATAAAAAAAATGTTTAAAAATTCCAAACTAGGTGACTTATTCCGTCTGTTTTTGAACTTATTATCCATTGTTATTCCTTTAAAAGTATAAATTGGCTAAACCACAAACGTAATAAGTTCATAAACAGACGGAATAAGTGGCTAAAGTTGGAGTTTGAAGCAATTTTTGAAAAAAATGAATCTTAAGGAGTAATTTTAAAAAATTTATAAAAGGAAGTTATTTTTTTTTTTTTTGAAAAATGAGATCGATTAAATTAATCAATGAGCAAGCAAAACCTGCAAACCCAAAAAATAAATCCAGTACATCTAGGGAAGAGAAAGGGGGGGGGGGGGGGGGGGGGGGAGCAAAAAGAAATAATTTTACCGGAAAACAACTCACGATTCTCCACATGCACAAAAAGGGAAAGGTGGGATAGAAATGATGGGGGAAGACTATTTATCAAAAAAAAAACGAACAAACACTTACCTCTTACTCTATATAAAATCACAAACCAAAAAAAAAAAAGAAAAAACAACGCTCAATAAGACAAAAAAAAAAATTTTACAAAAATGAAAATCTGAAACCCCCAAACATCACCAAAATTAAAACCAGCGAATTCAAANCTTTTTTTTTTGGATTGAAGGAACAATTTCATTAATAAAACCAAAGATGAGAGTTCATATTACAAATGGGGGCGTTGGGGATCACGAGATGGGAGTACAAACATGAGCAAAATCCGAGTTATACAAAGCTAGTACATAGGGGGGAACGATGTCCAAATAAAAAGATCCACGGTTTAAGCTTGAATCGCGCAATGCGAACTTGGAGATGACATCCACAATACGGTTCGAAGATCGCTTATCAGAGATGATGGTCGTGGAAGGTGAGATTTTTAAACGATCCCTACACTCTAAAATGATATTAGTGTAAGATCCGTAAGGGGCCGAATTGCCACAATACTGCATTGACAGCAAGTACATGTGCAATCTGATGTGAGCTAATAATAAAATTCCCAAGATTAGAGACCGCAAAGGCAAGACCTTCCCTTAATCAAATCAAGCATGTGAGGAGGAACGGGAAACACACGCAAAGCTAGCAAGAGAGGATGAGGGACAGAACGCCGCATCGACGTTGATCTTAGACCAACTAAGCGGAGGAGAGGCCCAACGATTTGGGTAGAGAAGGGTAGCATGTGAGGGATGGGTAAGGGCGAGAGATAGGTGATGAGCGTGAAAGGGCTGGTAACAGGTAGTAGGGAAGGTGTTTGGGGTGCCTGAAATGAGTGATTTTAGAAAACTGATATGTAAAAGAGAGGAATTTCTAATTAATTTTAAAATTTAACTTTATCCATTAATCTAATGAATAAATATCATAAAATTGGTACCAAGATGAGAGTCTATGTAAAAGCTGAACTGCCTTTGATACTGGTGCATTAAATTTTTATACTGCTTGTCAGCACATGCATTCCACTTTTCCACTACTTAAATCCACTTTGGACCTCCCAAATTTTGCCTCATTCTCAAGAAAAGCATTTCTAAGCCTTATATTTCCCTTCCCTTCCCATCATATTCCATACCATAATAATTCCATAAACATTACTCGTACATGATTTACATCACTTTCACGCACACTCTTACACTTTACCTTAAACACTTCTCTTTGCTTATTCCTCTAGTTTCTCATCTCATACACCAAATTTTGTTTATATACTTTTCATCTTGAAACTACTTTCATATATGATAACAGTGTTAAAATACATCAAATTATCATTACAATATTAATAACATGAGGTCACAAGGTTGTACAATACAACAAGCCCTAAAACTGGAAGCTGCGGCCATAGTAAAGCAAGCTGTGGTCTTAGCAAAACGGCGAGGCCATGTACAGGTAACCCCACTCCACGTAGCGCACATCATGCTCTCGGTGTCGTCAGGCTTGTTTCGGGCTGCATGTCTTCAGTCCCATGCCCACCCTCTTCAGTGTCGGGCCCTCGAGTTGTGCTTTAACGTGGCACTCAACCGGCTCCCATCTTCCACCTCTGGTCAGATGCTCGGTTCTCACTCGGCTCAAATCCACAACCCTACTATTGCCAACGCCCTTGTGGCCGCGTTCAAGCGGGCCCAAGCCCACCAGAGACGTGGGTCTATTGAGAACCAACAGCAGCCTCTTCTTGCTGTCAAGGTTGAGCTTGAGCAACTTATTATTTCTATACTTGATGATCCAAGTGTAAGTAGGGTTATGAGAGAAGCAGGGTTTTCTAGCACTATGGTTAAAGGGAAGGTTGAGCAAGCGATTAATGTTGAGTTAGTTACTAATAATAATAATAATAATAATAATAATAGTGATAGGAATAATAGTACTAACGTTAAGGATTGTAGTAATAATATTAGCAATAATAATATTAGCAATAATAATGATGGTGATAATAGAAGTTGTAAAAATACTTTGTTCATGGGTCAACCAAGATTGGTGAAGATGACGATATTGGAAAAACCAACATTTTTAATGTCAAATTATGATCAAGGAGGAGTTAGAAAAGAGGATGTGGTGAGAGTTATTGATAGCTTAGTGACGGACAAGCAAAAGCGAAACAGCGTGCTTGTTGGGGAGTGTCTGGCAACCTTGGAAAGTCTAGTGAGGGAAGTGATGCATAAAATCGAAAAAGGTGATGTGCCTGAGGTTCTAAAGGAGGCTAAATTTGTCCAACTTTCATTCTCTTCATTTGGTCATCTTTCAAGGGAAGAAGTTGAGCAAAGAATTGGGGAAATCAAGTTTCTTGTCAACAATTGTTGCTTGGATAGTAATAATAATGGTAACAATAGAGGGTTGATTGTTTACTTTGATGATCTTAAATGGGCAAATGAGTTTAGGGCAAGTAATAATAATATACTTGTTGATCATCATCAACCAATTAGAAGAAATTATTATTGCCCTATTGAGCATATGATCATGGAGATTGGAAAATTGGTGTTCAGTTATGTTGAGTGTGGAAAGCTATGGCTTCTTGGAATTGCTACTTTTCAAACTTATATGAGATGTCAAAGTGGTCATCCTTCACTTGAGACTTTATGGGGTCTTCATGCTATTACTATTCCGGTTGATAGCTTGGGCTTAAGGCTCATCTCAGACAGGTAAAATTTAGATGTAATACTCCATCCATCCCAGTTAATAATTTAGATTTGCTTTATTTTCCCTTTATAGAATAAAACAAACAAAAACTATTCACTGGGACAGATGTAGTATATTATTATATATAGTTATATATTAAAGCTTAAAATTAGATAATTGATCAAATTGTTGTTTTCAAAAATGCTAATTTTTCCTCTTGATGTACTTAGTGACGTGCAAAATCCATTGATAAACAAGGGAAGTGAGGTTAGTGGAACTAGTTGCTGGTTGATGTTGGATGGTGGCCGCGGTGGTGGCAAATTAGACGACACTGAAAGCCCACAAAGTTCTCCTTGTAGTACTGCAACAACTACAACTCTTCCTCCTTGGCTCCAACAATACAAGGATGAGAATCTCAAACGAACATCCAACATGAATAATGATAAGGTAATTACTTATCCTTGCAATAACAATCTAGTTTCACTTTTGTTGTTAAAAGACAAGAACTCAAATTATTAACTAGTCTTTTCTTCTCAGTCATTGTTTACCTCTTATATTCACTGTGAATTCGAAAGGTGTCCTAATCAAAAGCAAACAAATGATTGAGACCGGGTAACTTAAAGTCACTTAGTATAAATAAAGTAACTCATTGTTTTCCCTTTCTTGTACTATTTACTACATTCACTAGGACAATGTGCCGGTCAAAGATCTTTGCAAACGATGGAGCAGAATTAGCACTTCCTCTATGCATTATTCTAAAACTCAAACTTCATCACCTTCTTTTGAAAGAAGCCTAAGTTTTTCATCTATTTCACCTTGTTCTTCAACATCAAACTTCTCTTATGACCCATTGAAATTGCAACATACTCCCCAAAGTTTTGAACCAAAAAAAGCTTTAACCAACAATGAGCAAACAAACAAAATACATGAACCAATATTATTCACAATGTCAATCCAAGAGCGCGACAATAATGGTCATCCCCAACAAAGACATACCAACTTGTTCATTTCCCCAAACCCTAGTTCAACACCAACCTCGACTTCCTCTAGTGATGTCAATGAACCAATTGATCATTCAAATTGCGGGAGTAAATTGTTCAAGGAGTACAACGCTTACAATCTAAGGACTCTTTGCAATGCACTCGAGCGAAAGGTCCCTCGACAAAAAGACATAATCTTTGATATAGCAAGGACAATATTACAATGTAGGTCTGGTTCATATAAGAGGAACGTGAATAATCATGAGAAAGGAGACTTCAAGGAGGACACATGGTTATTTTTCCAAGGATTTGATGTTGAAGCGAAGGAAAGTATTGCAAGGGAAATTGCAAAGTTCATTTTTGGATCAGAAGACAAGTTTGCCTCAATTGGCCTTAGTAGTTTTTCTTCAACAAGGGCTGACTATTCCCTTGAAGATTCAAGGAACAAAAGGCTAAGAGATGAGCATAATTGTAATTACATTGAGAGGTTTGGCGAAGCCGTATCAAGAGATCCTCATAGAGTGTTTTTCATTGAGGATATTGATCAAGTGGATTATTGCTCTCAAGTGGGGATTAAGAAAGCTATAGAAAGAGGGAAAATAACTAATCACACTAGAGGCGTAGAGGTTTGTTTTGGGGATGCTATAATTATTTTGAGTTGCGAAAGATTTAGCTCAAGATCAAGGGCATGCTCTCCCTCTACAAAGTCGAAAGTCGATGTTTTTCCTCAAGAAGAAGAGCTGATGATTATGAACAAAGGTAATGGTAAAGAGATTACTAGTCCTAGTTTTTCTTTAGATTTGAACATCTCCTTCAATGATGAAAATCTTAAGGTGGTAAAAAGTCCGTCCATCGACGAAATTGGGCTTCTTGCCACGGTTGATAGGTGTATAGACTTCAAGAATAGTCAAGAGTTGTGATACCCAAAGTATTGCATCTATGGTTAGAAAGAATGACAAAATGGCTTAACATCCATGCATGATTGTGTAGGTTTACTATAATGGTTTATGTTAATTTTATAGCCTTTTGATCCATGAACGTAGAATACTTTTATACCATCTTCAACTTGTAAACACTACAGTTAAGTGTTTGTATAGTTTATGTAGAATACTTTGCTGCAATTTCCCTTCTGACTCTCTTCATCATGTATTCCTCTACATTTTACCTTGTTGAGATTACAATACAGCGGGAAGGACTTTTGAAATGGGTTTTACTTCAAACTCCACTTGTTGGACCCAACAAATTATACTTAGTATGTAATAAGTAGTTTTATTGTTTTTTTTTTCCGACAACCATAAACTCATATATTAAAATTAAAGCGTAAGTAATACTATTTTGGTATTTTTCTATCGAATTAGGTTAAATTAGGTCAAAGTGGTCTTATGCGTTATTTGTGAGATTAGCGATGTTTGTATGGACAGTACGTAAGCAAGTAAAGATGTGAATAAGAGATTTAACACGAGGACTTTGGTGACGCGGAAAACTCATTGTGGGAAACGACCGCGGGAAGGGGCGATACCCTTCCAAGGATTGCACTAGCTTTGTAATATGGAGGACGAGTACAATAATGGTCGCACGGCTATCTTGCTAGTACAATGTCTAGGGTTTGTATGTGTATGAATGAATGCTCTTTGTCCCTTTCTTCGCCTTATATATAGGACCCAAACCCTAGTAGAGATTAGGTTGCTTGAACGAAAAGTTAGCCGAATAACGTCCTAGACGGGCTTCTCCTACCGTCGGGTTGTAGCTTCCTAGCTGAGGCCCATTACTCTTTAAGCTGCCAGCAGCCCACCAGATTCCTCCTTGCTTAAGGGCTTCTCAAGGCTACCAGTCTACTAGCCCAGTCTGTCCCTCCTACTCCTCCTACTTGACCAGTTCTCTCCTTGGCCCAATATGCAGATTTTGGCCCAAACAGTTTGCCCCTAGTTTCTTGTGAGACACGCTTTATATTGACGAGCAGCAAATTATCAGTTATATCTTGCGCAGTCTTTTGCTCAACTTCCCACACACTCATCATTGCCCCACACCTCCTCGTTTGTCTCCCCCTCAATTCTCCCCCCTTATAACTCCAACCGTCACCTCTCCACTTCCCCACAATCAATTCCCAAAAATTTCAAAACCCTCCCCTCTTTCTAAAACCCTTCTTCCTCCCTTCATTCCCCCTGCCAGAGTTTCACCATTCTCGCCGGAACTCCATTTTCGCTTTATCAGGTTCTACCTTCATCTTTTCAATCTTTTTCTTGCATTAATACTGGTAAATGTCGCCACGCCCCTTCGTCTTCTACCTCGGCCACTCCGGTGCCTGACCCCCTTTTTCCGTCTCGTGACCTCTTCACCCACCCCCGTAATTGCGATTCCTCCTTGGCAGCTGCCGATGTTCCCTGAATTAATGAGCTGTTGGGGGCCGGTGACTTTGGTGACGCGGAAAACTCAATGTGGGAAACGACCGTGGAAAGGGGTGATACCCTTCCAAGGATTGCACTAGCTTTGTAATATGGAGGACGAGTACAATAATGGTCGCACAGCTATCTTGCTAGTACACTTTCTAAGATTTGTATGTGTATGAATGAATGCTCATTGTCCCTTTCTTCGCCTTATATATAGGACCCAAACCCTAGTAGAGTTTAGGATTCTTGCACGATAAGTTAGCCGAATAACGTCCTAGACGGGCTTCTCCTGCCGCCGGGTTGTAGCTTCCTAGCTGAGGCCCATTACTCTTTAAGCTGCCAGCAGCCCACCTGATTGCTCCTTGCTTACGGGCTTCTCAAGGCTACCAGTCTACTAGCCCAGGCCGTCCCTCCTACTCCTTCTAATTGACCAGTTCTCTCCTTGGCCCAATATGCAGATTTTGGCCCAAACAGTTTGCCCCTAGTTTCTTGTGAGACACGCTTTATATTGACGAGCGGGAAATTATCAGTTGTATCTTTCGCAGTCTTTTGCTCAACTTCCCACACACTCATCATTGCCCCACACCTCCTCGTTTCTCTCCCCCTCAATTCTCCCCCCTTATAACTCCAACCGTCACCTCTCCACTTCCCCACAATCAATGCCTAAAAATTTCAAAACCCTCTCCTCTTTTTTTAAAACCCTTCTTCCTCCCTCCATTCCCCCTGCCAGAGTTTCACCATTCTCGCCGGAACTTCATTTTCGCTTTATCAGATTCTACCTTCATCTTTCCAATCTTTTTCTTGCATTGATACTGGTAAATGTCACTACGCCCCTTCGTCTTCTACCTCGGCCACTCCGGTGCCTGGCCCCTTTTTTCCGTCTCGTGACCTCTTCACCCACCCACGTAATTGCGATTCCTCCATGGCGGCTGCAGATGTTCCCTGAATTAATGAGCTGTTGGGGCTCAGGGACTTTGGTGACGCGGAAAATTCAATGTGGGAAACGACCGCGGGAAGCGGCGATACCCTTCCAAGGATTGCACTAGCTTTGTAATATGGAGGACGAGTACAATAATGGTCGCACGACTATCTTGCTAGTACAATGTCTAGGGTTGGTATGTGTATGAATGAATGCTCTTTGTCCATTTCTTCGCCTTATATATAGGACCCAAACCCTAGTAGGGTTTGGGTTGCTTGCACGATAAGTCAGCCGAATAACGTCCTAGACGGGCTTCTCCTGCCGCTGGGTTGTAGCTTCCTAGCTGAGGCCCATTACTCTTTAAGCTGCTACCAGCCCACCTGATTGCTCCTTGCTTATGGGCTTCTCAAGGCTACAAGTCTACTAGCCCAGTCCGTCCCTCCTACTCCTCCTACTTGACTAGTTCTCTCCTTGGCCCAATATGCAGATTTTGGCCCAAACAGTTTGCCCCTAGTTTCTTGTGAGACACGCTTTATATTGACGAGCGGGAAATTATCAGTTGTATCTTACGCAGTCTTTTGCTCAACTTCCCACACACTCATCATTGCCCCACACCTCCTCGTTTCTCTCCCCCTCAATTCTTCCCCCTTATAACTCCAACCGTCACCTCTCCACTTCCCCACAATCAATTCCCAAAAATTTCAAAACCCTCTCCTCTTTCTAAATACCTTCTTCCTCCCTTCATTCTCCCTGCCAGAGTTTCAACATTATCACCGGAACTCCATTTTCGCTTTCTCAGGTTCTACCTTCATCTTTCCAATCTTTTTCTTGCATTATTACTGGTAAAAGTCGCCACGCCCTTTCGTCTTCTACCTCGGCCACTTCGGTGCTTGACCCCCTTTTTCCGTCTCGTGACCTCTTCACCCACCCCCGTAATTGCGATTCCTCCTTGGCGGCTGCCGATGTTCCCTGAATTAATGAGCTGTTGGGGCTCGGTGACGAGGTGGAAATCGTCATTCCTGGCCCGGGACAAAAGACGGACGCATCCCGAGAGGGATGGATCTGTCTTTACCTGTACCCTTTCAAGTACGGCCTTCGTTTCCCATTCCCTAAACTGGTTCAGGACTTCCTCCGTACCAATGACTTCGCCATGGTTCAAATTGCTGCTTATATATGGAGGGTTCTCCTATATTCCCTCACTGCTAGTAGCCAAAACACGGGTAGCGCTATCAGTCTTGGTGAGCTTGCTCACATGTTTGTGATCTAGTCCTTGGGGAGAGGCCAATTTTCTTTCCGTGGACATGATGAGACTCCTTTCAACCATGTGTCAAAGTCGAAGGACGAGAAGTGGTTCGAGGAATTCTTCTACCTCAGGAAGGACTCCATTCAGCCACTTGCTGACTATATATTTGAGGAATGGGTCATGACTTCGAGTAAGCAGCTTTCTTTCTGTTTTGTTGGTTTCATCGTGCTCACATGCTTACTTTTTATTTGTGTGCAGGTCCCCACAATCTAATCCGCCTGGGTAACCCTACATATGCTCGCAACAAGCTGTTTTGCATACCTGCTGCTGACAGGAAGTTTCCTGACCTGCTCCCTAGTTTTTCTCCTGCTTCCTCCTCCAATCCTCAGCAATCATCTTGCATCATGTCTTCTGGTAAGTCTACAACTTTGATGCCTGATGCTTTTATTTTGTTTACCTGATACTCCCTGACGCCTGATTTCTTGCTGACAGCCGGTGCCAGAATTGATTCTTTAGAGGTCATCCGCCAGAGTGCAAGGAGGAAGAGGGCCGCTGGGAGCCCTGACACCCGTTTTGCCTCTAAGAGGAGTGCTAGCTCCCACTGCTTCCTTTTAGTCGCTTCCTACTCGTTCCAGTACTGCTCGATCTGCCCCCGAGCCTTTGGAAGCACTACTACAATTTTGGCCTAATGCAACATTTTACATGCAACATTTTGTTTTTTTTGTTGCAATATAGAGTACTTTAATTTATCATGCAACACTTCGATAAAAAACGTTGCTTTTTTTATTATAAAGCATCACTTTATTCCAAGTGTTGCTTTGTATTGCTGCAAACGCAACATTTCCGTACCAATGTTATACTCCCTCCTATTCACAANTTGAGTACTGTCATGTTGTGCTTGACAAGCACATTCTGTGTATGTTTGTTTTTTTTTTGAGAAAAATATATAAATGAACGGTATTTAACGAATTACTCCCTCCCATTCAAAATAAACCTCCCTATTTCCTTTTCCGTCTATTCACAATAACCTCCCTATTTCCTTTTTTGGTAAGTGTTTGTGTGGTCCAAATTTAATTATATGGTGGGGTAGTGTATTTGTGTGGTTCAAATTTAATTATATGGTGGGGTAGTATGTTTCCTTAATATTTGTGCCAAAATAAAATGGAGGTTTATTGTGAATAGGAGGGAGTATTAAGTTTGGCGGGTTCTTAAACTTTCATTTACCGCCTACTAATTAAATATAGTGCGGGTTTTAGAATTTGGCATACTGACCGCCACTAAAGCAAACCAAATTTCATTATCTTCTCTCTCTCACACACACTAAATCATTATTAAAAAAAACATCACCGACTATCATTGAGGAAAGATTCATCAATTGGATTCATCTTTCATTTTAATTTTAATTTTCTTCAATCAGGTGTGTTATTCAAGTACACTCTTTATACTTTTGAATTATGTTTATCTGATTATTGTTATTCGAATCGCAACTTTTTTTCTGTTTGATTTTGTTCTGATACGACGGTAACCAAAAATCACCATCTTTTGTTTCTGATCAAAGTGATAAGATGATTATTGGTATTTGAATTTGACCTTTGTTCTGATTAGAATTAATGTTACTATGTTAGGGTTGTTGATATAGAAATTGATTGTTAATTACCATCTTTTCTTTCTCATGTGTGATTATAATTATTTGGGGGAACTTGTACAATTACCTTCTATTGATGGTGTTAAACACTTACAAATAGAATTGACTTTAGTTCATCCTATAGCTAGTGTTTCGTATTATATTGTAGTTCTTGTCCAAAAAAAATTTATTTTGGTAACAGTAAGTACAAAATTATGTATTTGGTATCAAACTATTGTCAACGAGCTTTGAGAAATAGGCAAATTTATACTTTATTATAAATAAATTGATAATTTGAATCTTGGAGTATGCATATAATATAATCACAAATTCTTGTTTAAGACGGAGGTATCGTCTTAAATCTTAAGACGGGTTAAATACATACCAA
>LHUT01004125.1:0-14629 GCA_001412135.1 Silene latifolia subsp. alba
GTATGAGGGGGTGTTACAGGTTGATTCAGAGGGAAGCTCTTAATACTAGAGCAAAATTGTTTCATCTTGGATTGTGTGTGTCTGATTGGTGTGTACTCTGTGAAAAGGGAGTGGAATCTCATGCTCATCTTTTTTTCAGATTGTGAATACAACTCTCGGATCATAGCAGGAGTTGAGTAGTGGCTGCAACTGCAGCTAGCAGTTAAGATTAAGAGTTGTTCAAAGGTACAGAAGAAAACTTGCAGAATGGTCAAGCTGGCCTGTTGGTACCATATTTGGCATGGAAGGAATAGGTGTCGACTAGAGCTGAACTTAAGGAGGCTTATGCTAATTGTTAATGAAGTGAAGAAACAGGTGCAAGGAAGATTGTAGCAACTGATTTCTCGGCATGTATTGAGTAGTGATAGACAATGGCAAAGTGAGTTAGATATCCATATTGTATGATCTTTTGCTTAGTCAGATTCAAAGGTTGTAAGATGGAATCAATGTACTAATTGCCTATTTGTTTTATGAATGAAAATGCTCACATTTTACCCCAAAAAAAAACAATTATAAAAAAAACCTATACGTTATTACAAGTATTTACTCGTCTAATATCTTAATTCATGAGAAATTGAATATCAATATGTTATTTTACTTTTCACCAAAAAATATAATCACACAATTTGACATCCCACTGTATGTAACACAAGACAAAGATATCAACGTATCCCAGATTTATACGACTACGTTTATGAGTAGTGATTTTACATAGTTATACTCAAACGCGCCCGTGATCCCCATGGAAATAAATACTAGTTTTTTTTTTTATAAAAAAGGAAGCGTCTTTATGATGTAAAACTGTATTACATTAACTTAATTATTGCTTGCAGAAGTAATAATCCATACAATAAATCTCATAATATAATAGTAAAAATTGTAATTCTAATGGCAACAACAAAATTGTTCCGTACATTCAAAGTTATTATTCTTGCAAAGACTTCGACAGTAATCAGGATGACATCCAGTTAGTGTAAGGTAGCAACGGGTTCCAATTTGAGGCCACACCCTTTTTTGTTGAGTCTGAACTTTGTCAAGTTTGGCTCCATTAACTCCTATTTATCATCAAATCTAAACAAGTAAGTAAAACTGGTTACTTCCTTACACTACTCAACTCTCCTTCCAAATCACTCATTTAGATTTTTTATCTTTCGTGTAAAACAGATCCAAACACAACCCAATTAGTAGGTAAAGTGATTACTAAAAGATTATGTTTACGATAAATTTCTATAAAACTGTCTTAGAGAAGTATTTTTATTATCTTAACATTTATTTATTTATTTATTATTCATAAATTTCTTTTCAATCATTATTACGATATTAGGGATTATTTTGGAATTGTATTTCAATAGATCACTACAAGAATACAAGTTTTGGGCGACTAAACATGTCGACTGGAAATAGTCGCCAAAATAATATTGGCGACAGAAAATGGTCTTCCAGATCCAGTCGCAGGCCTTAGTCGCCTAATGGAATTCGGGCGACTGATTTCAGTCGCCATGAAAAATTACTCGCCAAATTAACAAATTGATGACTACACGTAATCGCCAAAATGGCGATTGAATGTCAATGTAGTCGCCAAATTGGCTACTGAAATCAGTTGACTTTTTAGTGGCCAATTTGGATCTTACGTTCAGTCGCCATATTGGCACTTACAGTCGCCAATTGCACTGACATATCAGAAAGTTTTCATTTGGGTACTCTGTTTTGACGTCTGAAATCAGTCGCCAAATTACATTTCAGTCGCCAATTGAGTTAGATTTTTAGATTTGGTTAAAAAACAAGGGCGACTGAATTGGCGACTGAAGAGGGGTAGTCGCCAATTTGGCGATTGAAAGCAGTCGTCATTTCTGACTTTTCGTTGCCAAATTAGCGACTGTCTTCAGTCGCTCGAATTTTTTTTAGTCGCCAAATTGGCGACTGTTGCTTGCAATAGCCAACATACAGTCACTCGAAACCTGATTTCTTTTAGTAATTATGTTTTACGATAAATTTCTGTAAAACTGTCTTACACAAGTATTTTTGTTTTCTTAACATTTATTTATTTATAAGTTACTAATCAAAATTTCTTTATTTTTCGTTACTACATTTATCAAACTTGATAAATTTTGAGACATCCAAAATTTTGAGAGAAAACCCTAATGACCTCTGAGAAAAACCCTTCTTCTGACGACAACTCCGTCTCCCGCTCAACCAAAAAATTCAAAATGCATACACAATCCAATACGCCTCCTTCCCAATCATCGGAATCCATGGATGTATCTATAGTGCCTGATTCTCTGGTCGTCCAGGCATCACAAAACTCTGTGCCGATTAGATCCTATATGGAATCTCTCAAAAATGGAGTTTCTCCTTCATTTGCCTTATATGGTGAAGGTGCTTTTAATGTCACAGATAACGCAATATATGAAGATGTATCGGATGACGATGAGGAAGACCCGGAGCAAGCAAACGATCCCACATGTCCTACTATTCTGCCATCCAAAGAGGAGAAGAAGATGATTAGAATGCAATGGAAAGATTCATTAATCATCAAGATGTTTGATAAAAATATAGGATATTTTTCTTTGGTGAGGCAGATCAAGAAGAAATGGGCAATCAAAGGAGGTTTAATCTTGACTGATGTAGGTTGCTCATATTATGTTGCTAGATTCACTAATCGTGAAGATTATGAATTTGTATTGACACAGGGACCGTGGATGATTGGCGACCATTATCTCACGATCCAAAAATGGGTTCCGAATTTCATTGGAACAGACGAACTAATACGGTTTCTTACAACTTGGGTCAGAATTCCAAGACTTTTTGTGGAATACTATCACGAAGACATCCTGAGGAAGATTGGAAACAAAATTGGACGGGTTATCCGGATTGACAAGCCAACTGCTCTAGCAGAGAGAGGACAATTTATCAGAATGAGTGTGGAAGTCGACCTTTCCAAACCTTTGCTTTCGAAGTTTAGGTTAAATGGCAAAGTGTGGATTGTTCAATATGAAGGCTTAAGGATAATTTGTTACAAATGCCGAAAATTGGGTCACACAGACACCAATTGCCCCCTGTTTCCCAATGTTCAACACGAAAGACAAGAAGTCTTGGAACAGAGGGAGTCACAGGAGAAAGGAGATACTGGTATGGAACTCAATGAAATAGGAGTCCCTAACAGACCTCATGAGGCATTTGGCTCGTGGATGCATGTTAAAAATCCAACACGCAAGAGAACGACACGGCCAGAAAAAGGTATAGAACAGAATAGCGGAGTAGATCGTATGAAGCAACCACAAGTGAAGATATTGAAGAGTCCATCTCGTCATTCAGGATCCAGGTTTGAAGCCTTGGGAGAGGAGCAAGAGTTGGAGATGGGGAACAACATTCAGAAACCAGACTCTGAGCTAGTTGAAGTTCAGATTAGGTCGGCCCATTCACCTGTATCAAATGGACGAGTAGAGAAAGCAACGGAGCAAGAGAAAAGCCCAGCAAGTCAGGACACTTCCAGGGTAAGGAAAGCCAATGAAAATCGTAATTTTAGAAAATCCACCCCAAATTTCCGTAGTGGGAAAGAAAATAGAAATTCCACCTCACAAGATATGAATTTGGAAAAAGTATCTACTCCTATCAATTCTGATTTTAATTTCCCTACTTTTAAGGAAATATTCCGGAATTCGGATATGCAACTTGATTCTATTCCCACAAGAAATCCTAAGCCGTTGACCATCTTGAGTCCTATTTCACCCAATATTCCCATATCATCCAAGCTTCCCATAAATCATAATAATAGTCTAGTTAAATAATCACAAAAATACTCTGTCTCTAAAGAAGTTGCTATACGAAGGAGCTTAGCTTGCAAAATCCCTCGCAAACCTCACAAAAAATTCGTTCGTAGTGCTACTTTGGCCCTCACTCATCATGATGGCGACATCCCTCCTGACCCAAACCCCCCTGTTCTGCCATTGGGTAATACCTCCATCGACCTGCATACTCACCCACGAACGTTTGAAGGACCCCAGTCTCATCTCAACAACACCTTTGGCACGCAAAATCATGCAGAACTTCCAAGCACAGAACAACCCGGCCTCCTGTAAGATGGAGCTATGCCTGAAAGCAGGACTCATCTCGAGAGAGATGGAAGCCCTACGAATGCTATCTGAGGCTTTTTTGTCCTCAATACCTTGTTTACCATATTATTTAATGGATAAATTCCCAAATTTTATGAGTCGCAAACCGGCATTGAATATTATGACCTGGAATGTTCAAGGTGCTGGGAACTCGGCTTTATTAAGCATGCTAACGGAATTGGTTAAGGTTAATAATCCTCAAGTTCTTGTTTTGATGGAAACACATATCAGTGGAGATATTGCTCAACGAGTGTGTGATCGAATTCATTTCAGTGGTAAGACGAGAGTAGATGCTGAAGGTTTTAGCGGGGGCATCTGGATGTTTTGACGAGCCGAAACTGTCACTGTTACTCCTTTGATTCATCATGCCCAACACATCACAGCTGAAATTACGAGAAGAGGAGAGGAGCCTTGGTACTTCACGGCTGTGTATGCAAGCCCGGATACAATTAAAAAAGAAGAACTTTGGGAAGATTTGTAGATTTTTGCTCGTAGCCATAACCGCCCTTGGTTGGCCATGAGGGACTTCAATGACACAAGGTTTCTTCATGAGAGGAATGGTGATAGTGACACGATGCGACGCAGGTGTAACAGGTTTAATTCTTGGTTGGAAAATAACAACTGGATAGACCTCGATTTCTCGGGACCGGAGTTCACTTGGTCGAGGGGTCACTCCACCCAGACTTGCAAGTGGGCAAGGCTAGATAGAGCGGTTTTCAATTCAACTTGGAGGACAATGTTTGCAGAGGGCTCACTCCGTCACTTGGTACAAAATCAATCCGATCATTGCCCTATTCTTATGAGCACGACTGGGTTTGCTCCTATTCCTAAAGCGTTGAGACCGTTCCGTTTTCAGGCGGCATGGATGAACCATAGCAATTTTTCGAATTTTGTAGTTAAAAACTGGAATAATGTGGAATCCTTTTTCCCATTTATTCATCAGTTTGCAGCGAAACTTCAGCAATGGAATAAAGATGTATTCCATAATATTTTTGCTAAAAAACGCAGCTTGGAACGAAGGCTACTTGGTGTTCAAACGAAATTGTCACGAGGGGGCCCTGATTATCTTTTCAAATTTGAATTGAAATTGAAAAGGCAACTAGATGATGTTTTAAGAGAAGAGGAGATGCTTTGGTTCCAAAAATCACGGATGGAAGCAATTTGTGATGGAGACCGAAATACCCGGCTTTTTCATTTGAGCACTATCATTCGAAGAAAACACAATATAATTGAAAGCCTACAAGATGGCCAAGGAAATTGGATTTGGGATGCGAGCACTGTCAAAAAGATGGTGGTAGAGTATTTCCAAGGTCTTTTTGCTGGGCCAACGACACCATGTAATTTCGAGGGACTAACAAGAGGATTGTTCCCGCAATTAACCTCGGATGATTATAGGAAACTCACAAGGAATTATTCGATCACTGATTTGCAATGTGCGCTAAATCAAATGTCACCATACAAAGCCCCAGGCCCAGATGGTTTTCAAGCTCTCTTTTACCAAACCCAATGGGAAGTCGTGTCTGATAGCTTGTGTCGTCTGGTTTTTAATGCGCTTCACAATGATATATTCCCGGAAGGACTTGGTGAGACTTTCATTGCTTTGATACCGAAAATTGATCACCCACAACTCGTTACACAATTCCGTCCAATTGGATTGTGTAATGTAGTTTATAAATTGATCACTAAAATGGTTCTAAATCGTTTGAAGCCGGTGCTTCCTATTCTCATAAATCCAGTCCAGACGAGCTTCGTTCCCAAGCGCCAAATCATGGATAATGTAATTCTTGTCCAAGAGGTGATCCATTCGATGCGACGGAAGACAGGGAGAAAGGGCTTTATGGCGCTAAAACTCGACCTCGAAAAAGCATATGACAGGTTAGAGTGGCCTTTTATTCGACACACATTGATCGACATGAAACTCCCTGGCCAAATGATAAATACTATTAAGCAATGTGTAAAGATGTCGTCACTGAGTATCTTATGGAATGGAGAACGGACTGAAGCGTTTACACCAACCCGCGGCATACGTCAAGGTGATCCCCTGTCACCCTACTTATTCACCATTTGCATGGAAAAACTCAGTCAATTAATTGAGCAAGAGGTAAGAGATGAGCAATGGAAGGGTTTTCCAATCTGCCGAGGGGGTCCTATTCTGTCACACTTGATATTTGCGGACGACATTATCCTTTTTGGGGAAGCATCGATAGCACAAGCTCGAATTATTAATAAGTGTCTCAAAATCTTTTGCCAAGCCTCAGGACAAAAAGTGAGTTTTGCAAAGTCCAAAGTCTTCTTCTCGCCTAATGTCGACAGTTTGCTTTCAGAAAATATAAGCAGAGAATCCCCTATTTACTAAATGAATAGGCGAAACTCCCACTTTTCCCGCCTAAAAGATTTTTCCTAGAATAGTGAGTGGTATTTTTAACATATACTATAGGTGTGACATGATAATTTATAAATGGACATAATCTTTTGTATTTAAATATTTATATTATTTAATATTTCACATTCTGCACAAATTTATCTTCAATTATTTTAGGATAAGGAAATTCTTTTTTTAAGGAACTTTAGGATAAAATTATTGGCTTTTTATGATAAGAAGTTGCGGTTAAAAAATATGGTATTAGTAAATATTTGTTAAAAATTCATGGACTTTTTATGATAAAAATTTGCAGCTAAAAAATATGTTATTAGTAAATATTTGTAAATTAACATCATTAATTTCTTGGTAAAAAAAACCAAAAAAAAAATACTCATTTTATTACTTCTCACGATCTAAATTTTTATTTATTTCCCTAATCAAAATACATTAAGGAAAAACATGAAAAATAAGTGAATTGTCGATTTAAATTTTATAAATAATACACTAGAAAGTAAGACTCTATAAATACTGTACATATATGCACGGGATCTATATTAGTAAATCTATAAATAGCGCGCATTCATTGCGCGGGATCTAAACTAGTTACATATTGAGACAACTTATGATTTGTGGGTGTACTTAGGTGTCCAAACCATAAATGGCAGAGTCACCAAAGAAACCTTCGACTACATAGCTCAAAGGGTTGATAAGAGATTGACGGGATGAAGGTCCAAAAACTTGTCGCTTGCTGGACGAGCCACCCTAATTCAATCCACCTTATCAACTATTCATTCCATCATATGTTATGCAAACGACACGGCTACCAAGGTCTTTATGTGACGACCTAGATAAGAAGTCGCGTCGGTTTTTGTGGGGAGGCGACCAAGATTCCCGAGGACTAAGCCTCGTATCATGGGACATGGTGACCAATGAGAAATCTCATGGAGGGCTTGGTCTCAGGTCTATGCGACAAGTCAATATAGCTTTTATGGCTAAATTAGAGTGGAGGATGCTCAATGAACCTAATACCCTTTGGGCCCGAGTCTTAAGACACAAGTATTGCAAAGGTCGCTGCGATTTGGGAATGTTTGAAAACAAGACAACAAGCTCAAATACATGGAAAGAAATAGTAGAAGCCGTGGCAGCAACGAAGAGTGGATTCTGGTATGCGGTTGGAAACGGAGTTAATACTCTGTTTTGGCATCAACAATGGGTGACCTCATGCCCTCTAAGTGAGCTCACTTCGAGTCCAATACCAGATGAAATTACTAACTCCACAGTGGCTGATATGTGGGATCCTCAAGCTGGATGGAGATGGGACATTTTTGCGGATTTTTTCAGTTCGGATATCCTCCAAACCATTGCATCCTATGAAGTGGTTCCGGGAGAGGAAAATGATGATCAGATTTATTGGGCAGGGACTTCAAATGGGTTTTTCTCGATAAAGTCAGCGGTCACTTTGCTTAGGGGAAATGTCGTTAATGGTGATGAGGGATTGTGGAAGCTTCCAAGGAAGACGTGGGCCCCACAGTGAATGCGTGTGTTCCTGTGGCTCCTATTGCATGACCGCATCATGACTAATGTTAATAGAGCAAAGCGGACTTTCACAAACGATCCTTGTTGTGGAATATGCCGTGATAAAGAAGAGACGATTTTGCACCTGCTCCGTGATTGTACTGCAACTCGTAAGATATGGAATCTCTTCCCTTTTGTTAAAGACCGGAGGTTCCTGGAAATCATGGACTCTCGGGACTGGATAGCTTTCAATTTACGACACAAGTGCCGTGATGATATGAAAAATTGGGCGACTACTTTTACGGTGATAGTCTGGTGGTTATGGCGTTGGAGAAATAATAGAGCTTTTGGGAGAACGGAGGCAAGTCCGGACAATGCTTTTACATTCATCTCACAACGAATTTGGGAAGTTTTGAATGCAAAGGACGGTCTGGATGTGGCTTTAACTATGAAAAACCGATCTCATGAGGAGATTTTTGTCCGTTGGATAGCACCCCCGTTACATTGGGTGGTTTTGAATGTGGATGGAGCTTCAAAAGGTAATCCTGGCTTGGCTGGAGCGGGTGGTATATTCCGTAACTCGAGTGGACATATTGTTGAGGCATTTGCAGAGAAACTTGGAATTGCGACGGTAACTCGAGCTGAGTTGATGGCCTTGCGACGGGGTCTAATGATTGCAATGGAACGGAAAATTCCACGTCTCATAATCCAAACCGATTCTATGGTGGTGGCTAAGGTGATGGAAGATAAGGAAGTGTTCCCTACGGCTCACTCACACCTCATGCAAATTTGCAAGTTTTTTATTAGCGATTCGCCTTGCCAAGTACAAATCATTCACATTTATCGAGAGGCAAATAAGTGTGCGGATTGGATGGCAAACCTCGGGGTGTCTCAACCACATCAGCTATGTCGGGTAGACCACACTAATATGCCGATGGACCTATTCCATCTAATCCAACAGGATATGGGAGGTGTAGCTTGGCCACGCTTTGTTCCGATGTTCCTGTTCTAGTTTAGCTTCGTTTATTTTTTTTTAGTTTCGTTCTAGTTCTTATTTGGATGTAATCCGCTTCGCTTGACCAAAAAAAAACATTTATTTATTTATAAATTTCTCTCAAATCATTATTACGATATTAGGGATTATTTTGGAATTGTATTTCAATATGTACACCCTTCGTGTCAATCATTTGTTTATTACCTTCAATTAAAATACCCTAGACAGTGTTTGGAATACGGAATTGATTTCATTTACATGATTTCAATTGTAGAAATTAAATGTTTGAATTCGATTCCAAAAGTTAGTTTGGGAAACCCATGCAATTGGAATTGGAATTGGTCGAGACAGATATGGGTCGTATCATTGAAATATTTTTATTTAAAAGAAATAAATATCATCACACAAAAAAATGGCGAACGGAAAAAAAAATCATAAATAAAATATTGGGATGAACTTTGCATAACAAAAAAAAAGCCGCCTTATAAAAAAATTGAAATAACTACTAATATAGTAGGAATTTCAGAGCCTCAAAATTGAACTTAGTTGGAATTGATAAGGGATTGAATTCCAATTATAGTTTCCCTAATATGTCATTATATTAGTTTAAAACCGCCTTATACTAAGCCTACTCTTTTTGAAAAAATCTAAAGGAAAACATGTTTGTACTAAACCACTAATGCATAATGAAAATTGAGAAAGTGTCAAAATTAATACTCACCAAACAACACAAGGAACGTCAAAATGAAAACATATGATATCTTTCTTGCCATTGTAGTTAGTATTGAAATTTTGAGGTTAATTAAGTTAGGGTTTTGTGAATAGATATGTTTTTAATGAGGCACTTTGATATTATTGATGTGAAAAAAATTGTGTAGATTATTTAGATTTATATACAATTGAAAAATTCTGAGTTTATGGAAAAGATTACAAAATTGTAAGGAAATTAAAATTATACTAGCATACTTATTAAAAATAAAAACTAAATCAAATTTTTGATCTCCAATGTATTTTGTTGATTTGATTCTTATAGTGAAGAACAAACAAAATTTAACTTGGTAATTAGTTTTATACAATTATAAAACCTAAAATGACAATAAATCATTTAGCTATCTCAAATGATTTGTTTCCTTATTATTCATTTTATCCCATGTTTCTTTTTTTTTTTTTTTTTGAAAGGAAACCCCAAAGGGTTACATACTATTAATATGGTCAAACTCAACAATGTTCGAAATGTTGTCAGGGAGTCTCGTGTCCCAACGACGATCTCCTATCCGCCACGGGCGTACATGAACGAGAATATGAGCAACTCTATTCAACTTTCTACCTACAAAAGACCATGCAATTGAAATGAAATTACGACTCAACTCTAGAATATCACTAATTATGCTAAAGAACTCGTTGCGGCCTTGTCTTCGATTCTTTAGAGCTTCAATCACTTCGAGACAGTCACCTTCCACCAACACCTTCTTCAAGCCTCTGTTTGCCGCTTCTTGGACACCCAATAAAACAGTCATGGCTTCCACTTCCCTAGGTACCATTTCCACTCTTTCCTGCCTCGACATTGCCCACTCCACCAAACCATCTGCACCTCGACAAACAATACCCACCCCCGTACCAGTCCCTTCTAAAACCCCTGCATCCACGTTAATTTTATACACCCCTTCCTCCGGTCTCGTCCATCCCTTCAGCTCCACCACCTTCTTCATCACCATCTCTCCCTCACCCCCACTATCCTTAGTCTCATCCACAATATCGCGTACCCTCTTGATGATATCTGCAACTGTCCCTCGCTCTCCGTCGAAAACCAATTTGTTACGCTCTTCCCAGACCGCATAGCACCCCGTCATAAACAAGAGTCTCTCCTCCTCTCCAAGCTCCTTCCAGACCATCTCCACCCACTCCCACACCCACTCAACCCTTCCTAGCTCCTATATCTCCAACCCTAACCCTCCCCATAACCCAGATAGCCCCCCACACTCCCCAAAAAGATGGACTACTGTCTCAGGCTGAGCACCACAAACATGACAAGTGTCGTCCCCATGCTTCAAACGAGCAGCTAAATTTGCCCGAGTAGGCAGGGCATTGCTTGCTAATTTCCAGAAAAAGATCTTAATGCGCGGCCATATCGTCATCTTCCATATGCTATTCCACAACTGCTTCTCTCTTTGGTAATTAGATTGTCCCACCTCTCCTTCCTCCCCCTGCATAAGAAGTTTATAGGCTGATCGGACCGAGTAATTACCATCCTTCTCTTCATCCCAACACCAAATATCGCACGAGTTTGTTCTACTTCTTCTGATGTTCATAATTCGTTCATGTTCAAAGGGCAAAAACAAAGCACGCACCTTCTGAGAATTCCACGACCTCCCATCTGCACTAAGTAGCTCCGCCACAAGCATGTCTTCATTATGAGCCCCTCTTGGCGAGATTACCTTCTTCGTCTGTGTGCCCGGTATCCACGGATCCTTCCAAATATGCGTACTAAGACCATCCCCAACCCGTCTCCTTAAACCCAATTCCAGGACCTGTTTTGCTTCCCAAATGCTCCTCCATGTGTAACTCGGGTTTAGGCCTAAGTCTGCGTTCATAAAGGACTTCCCATGAAAATATTTACCACTTATAACTTTCGCCATAAGGCAGCTTCGATCCGTCACCAGCCGCCAAGCTTGCTTGCCAAGGAGGGCCATATTAAAATTATGGTAATCCCGGAATCCAAGACCGCCTACACTCTTCGGGGCACATAATTTCTTCCAAGCTATCTATGAAATTCTCCTCTTACCACTATTCGACCCCCACCAAAATTGCGAGACCAAAGATCGTAACTCCTCACAGAAATTATTAGGGAGCTTGAAGATACTCATAGCATATGTAGGGATTGATTGGGCTACAGCCTTTATCAAAACTTCCCTACCGGCTTTCGAGAGCAACTTACCTCGCCAAACCGATAACCTCTTGGTTAATTTATCACGTATACAATCTGAAATAGCACGTTTAGACCTTCCCACAACCGTCGGTAACCCCAAATATTTGTCTTGTTCTTCCACAATACGCACACCCAGACCATTTGCTATAGCCTGCTTCCTGTCGTGCCCTGTACTTCGGCTAAAAGAAACGGTCGTCTTGTCATAATTAATTCTCTGTCCCGAGGCCATCTCGTAACAACTCAAGATCTGCTTCACACGGCTAGCTTCTACTTCAGTAGCCTTAACGAAGAAAATGCTATCATCAGCGAATAAAAGGTGTGATACCATAGGTGCGTTGTTTGCTACTTTAATACCATGTATAGCCCTTGACTCCATAG
Source organism: Silene latifolia subsp. alba (assembly GCA_001412135.1). Lineage (NCBI taxonomy): Eukaryota > Viridiplantae > Streptophyta > Magnoliopsida > Caryophyllales > Caryophyllaceae > Silene > Silene latifolia. The sequence goes on from LHUT01004125.1 coordinate 12,327, forward strand.
CAGTGCGAATCAAATTTGACATAACCTCCGCACAAATAATGAACAAATAGGGGGATAACGGGTCTTCCTATCTAAGCCCTCTACTCGGCCTAAACCCATCAGTAGGGTGGCAATTAATTAAAATCTCAAACGAGACACTCGAAACACAATGCATAACCCGATCAATCCACTGAGCATGAAAACCCATCCGTATTAAATTTTGTTCGAGAAAACTCCACTCCACCCAATCATAGGCCTTAGACATGTCTAGTTTCAAGGCCATGTGTCCATCCCCGTTCCATGTATTCTTCATATGATGGAAAATTTCAAACGCGACCAAAATATTGTCAGAGATAAGACGGCCCGGTGTGAATGCACTTTGATTTTCTGAGACAATCTCCCCCAAGAATTGCTTCAATCGATTCGCTAAAACCTTTGACACTAGCTTATAGACAACGTTGCATAAGCTTATGGGTTGGAAATACGCCATTTTATCAAAAGCTTTTTTCTTCGGAATTAGCACTATATGTGTCTTATTCAAACCTTCCAGGAAAGGGTTACCCCTTAGAATGCCCAAAACCGTACGGGTAACCAGAGGACCCACTATGTGCCAATATGTTTGATAAAATAACCCGTTCATACCGTCCGGACCGGGGGCTTTCAATGGGTGTATTTGATTAAGAGCACAAATAACTTCCTCGCTTGAGTAAGGTCTCGAAAGACCTTCATTCATCGCATCCGTCACCCTATTCCCTATACCTGCTAACGCCTCCTCAAAATTGCTCGGGTTACTTGTTTCAAACAGCTCTTCGAAATAGCTAATTGCCACCTGCCCCACCTTCTCGTCGCCTTCCTGAACCGTGCCATTATCATCAATAATTTTCGAGATTGAGTTCTTCTGCCTTCGCTGCCCTGCTTTACGGTGAAAATACTTGGTATTGCGATCACCCTCCTTAAGCCAAAGCGCCCTAGACCTTTGCCTCCAAAAAATTTCCTCTTGTCTTAACAGTTGAGCTATCTCTGCGACTAACTTCTTCCTCTCCGTGATCAGTTGAGCGGACCTACCACCTGCATTAAGCTTGCTCAGACATCGCCTCTTAGAGTGAATGTCCCTCATTATTTTACCTATCGAGATGCCCTTCCAAGCCTTGAGGAATTTAGCACTATTTTCCAAAGCTCCAAGCAGCTCTCCATCACCCTCATCCCAAGCCTTAGCAATAGCTTCCTCACACCCACTTTCACCGACCCACACCTGCTCAAATCGGAACGGTCTTTGCTTTAGATTACTCCGTCCACTTCGTCCATCAAGAAGCACCTTAATTGGTGCATGATCCGACCATTCTCGCTCAAGGTTCAGCAGTTTAGCATATGGGAATATATCACGCCATTCATTTGAGACCAAGGCTCTATCAATTCGGCTCTGTCTATTGTCGTCTCCCGCCTGACCATTATCAAAAGTGAAGCTATACCCCTCGTAAGGCATGTCCTCCAACCCGCACTCATTCACAGCCTCTCTAAATTGATTCATTTTCCACTGAGGACGGACCCCTCCAAGCATCTCGGTCACATAAAGAATTTCGTTAAAGTCGCCCATGCACAACCACGGTTTTTGAGTCTCCGAGGCAAGGAGCCTTAAGAGCTCCCACGATAAATATCTATCCGTTACAGAAGGCCATCCATAAAACCCGGTAAACCGCCAATCCACTCCTTCCACCTGAATATCACAGTCTATATGATGAATGGAAGCCGACCTCAACACGCATTGGATGCTCTTGTAATACTCCGTATTTATAAGTCTTGGGGTACTCTATCGAGTAGGCCTTACTCTGTCGAGTAAGGGTAAGTTGCGTTTTAGAAAAGTTTCTGACCTGTTGGGTACTCGATCGAGTAACTAGGATACTCGATCGAGTAGGGGGGTACTCGATCGAGTAGCCTTGGGTACTCGATCGAGTAGCCGGTTTACGGGGAGTTTTTCTCGGGTTTTGTTAATTATGCGATTAAGATATATAATCTTTCCGTCATCATTCTAAACACTTTTACAAAAACCTAATTTACTGTTAAAGAGAGAAAGCAAGTTCATTCATCATCCTAATCGCATTGTTGACAAATCCCGGAGCTAGAGGTGTCGGATTTCATTGTTCTTTGCATCATAGTGTTCCTTGCGTCAAGGGTAAGTCCTACATACCAATTTTATAGCGTTTGGTTGACTTTGTTTAAACCCTAATTTTGGGATTGGGGGTTTTTATGATTTGTTGTGTTGGTAGTGATTATGTGATTATGTGTATAGGAGAAGGGTTCGTAGAGGAAAGGTTTTGAGACAGCTG
>LHUT01004126.1:8808-24227 GCA_001412135.1 Silene latifolia subsp. alba
TAGGGTTTAGAGTATTAGGGTTTGAGTTTCTGATTCTATAAATACATCCATTGTTATCATTAGAATCACAACATTATATTATCAATACAATTGTTTTATCCCTCTATAATCTTATCAAACAAGCTTATTAAAGATATAGTTCACGGTGAGGCGGGTTGCTTTGCTGTTATATACAGTACTACGCTAAATTCTTGTTTTGCAGTTCGTGCTGATGTATATGTTTCGATCTTTACTAAGAGTCTGCTCATATATCGAGGGAGCTCATGGTTATGCTTTGTTGCATTACAATATATTCGAGAGTGCATGCCAAGCGAAAGTGGAAATCACGTTATTCTCGAACCAGCAGAACCATTCTTCCTTATTTCTTTTTCCTGTTAGATTGTGTGGATTACATTATAGTTTCGGAAGGCGTAGGTCTTGTTATTGAGGTAGACATGGAAGTATTGTCCCCTGGCAAGTGGCAACCAAAAAGACATTGTGTTTGGCAAGAAAGTGTTCAACATCAATATGTCCAAGACGACACGTGAGGAAATACTTGGAAAGTGTTATGGCCTTCAAATTTCGACCAAGTTTAAGTCTCTTGCATAATGCTGGTAATCGTCTGTTATTTTCCTCGTACTATCTAATTACGTCTAGCCTTTCAAGAGCAGAACACAATAAAAGCGGACTATTTACTAGCTACTTTTGATCGGTACCTGGTTTGAGAAGACGATGAGATGTTAAGTGTATGTACTTAAAATCAGAATCGAGGAATTCAACAATTATTGAATTAGTAATTAAGTACTCTTGATAAAAAAAAACTGAAACTCTGCAAAACGTGACATTACAGAACCTACAAGATCTAGTCCTCACGCTCCTGTGACATGAGCGATGAAAGAAACGATATCCAGCTGAGACGCGCCACCTTGAGCCATAGAGTCACGGAGCCTTTGACCGATGTCTTTAGCTCTTTTTCTCACTCCCTCGCCCTCCTTAGAACCTATTATCAGCTTTTTCACCACATTCTCGATAATGTCTGAGGTTATAGTCTGCTCTCGGGTCTCCCAAAAATCGTCTCTAATAAGGAAACCAACTTTAAGCACTTCAGTCACCAAAACCGAGTTCATAGGCTGATCAGAATGAATGCATAGGGTAAGCAATGACAGGAACACCCATGGCCATGCTTTCAGTCAAGGAGCCTCATCCACAATGGATCATGAACCCTCCAACTGAATCTCAACCTGTGGGACCCATTCTCCGGTGACTACCATGCCCCAGTTTCCGACTCTCTCGAAAAACCCTTCTGGCAGAAGCTTCTTTACTTCAATATCATCTTGATTATCGCCATCAATGAATTTATGGCCGCTTCTCCCTAATCCTGTTGGCTAATGATTGGATTTGCTCCTCAGGGGGTGATAATGTTGTTCCGAAAGAGATGAAAATCACTGAATCTTTCACTTGGTCATCTAGCCAGGTTAAGCATCCATGTCTAGCATGTGTGCGCACCTACATTGCAAATCAAATTGACCTTAGTTATAAGCCGGAAAATACAGTTTCGTGCGACAATTTGTGTACCTTCTCTGGCAAATGTATATACTCCCGGCATCAATTTGAGGGTTAAGCATCCACTGCTTAACAATGAAGTCGCGGAAAGCAGGGTGGATGAGATGAAGACGGTTGTTAAACCCATAGCAGTATGAATTGTACGGAAGCGTGAATACACCTAAGTGTTTATTGTACGGATTTACTCTTGGGCTGCTTTCTAAAAACGTATGTTATTATTATATATAATGGATAGTATAAAGATGATCTTCCATTTTTCTACCAGTGATGTGGGACAAGGGTTTGCACTCTAACATATTAACTATCAAGATTATGGAGACAAGTCATACGAACATAGAACACTTGCCATTTGATTAATACCGTAACATAGTCCACATTTACTACGCACATAGATATTACTCCGTCCGTCTCAATCATTAAGAACAGATTAATAAAAACTACGTACCCTCCACGAGTTAACAAAAATAGAGAAGGTAGAAACAATATGGAAGGTATACGCCTGAGCATGGGAACACCCGTGACGTCCTCCACAACAGACGCCATTAGAGCGTCATGGATAACCACCACTTTGTCATAGGAGGCAGAGAGACTACGGAGAAGGTCAGGAACAGGGGTGCGGAGGTGATGGACAGTTCGGAACAAGTCGCCAAGGTGGTCACAAGAAGGCATTGGAAATTCCCGGAAAATCAGTCCATCATGGACGTTATTATCATTAGTAGTAAGGTCCGGGTGACGGAGCTTGATTTGGTTAATATGTTGAGTAGACGAAACATAATGAACCGAGATATTATTGTTGTTTTTATTATTATTATTATTATTATTATTATTATTATTATTATTATTATTATTATTATTATTGTGTGACGATGAAATAATGAGGTGTGTGACAGATTTAAGGACATGTTAAGGTGGCTTTGTGCCGGGTATGGCACTATTACTATTACTATCTTTTTATTATTTTCTTCAAGGTTGGACGCCATTTTTGATGGCTTGAGTATTTTAGCGGGTTTAATACTTTAATTTGATGCGAAATTATGAGAATGTGAATCATGAAAGGTGTTTGTGTGAAGTTGTTATATACATGTTAAATTCTGTTTGTTATCTCCGATTAGAAAGATTCTTTTTTCCGTATTTTCAACAAACTTTGATACTACTACTCTTATGGACTTATTTTTGGACGGAAAATGAGTATTTAATTTTTGTGACATAATAATAACTATTGATATGGTCCCTTAATTTTCGGGAAATTATGTCTAAGATACCGATTGTCATGTTTTGGGAAAACCTATTGGACGTATTCTAAACCGATTTAAGTGACTCGATTAAACATCTCTCTATGTGCTAGCATCACACAATGGTATTGGTGTCAAAATTCCAAATAATTAAAAGCTAAAACACGTAATATCAGAAACACGGGTTACTTTTTGACATTAAACATCCATACGATTAAGAGAATACTATTCTGAAGAGGTTTTAATCTAGTGATTGACGATTCCCGAGAATTAGACAGCAGTGATGCTACATCAACAAAAGAGTAAAAATACTTGACTTATTTAATTATAGCTAATAATAATGTTGATGATGAACCATTTGTTAACCTTGGACCTCCAACTCTTTTTCGATTGCTCCGATTCCATGCTCCATATCTCCTTCCTCCTCACTCAGTTTGACTTCCATATATCTCTCAACAAAGATACCTGTATTTTGTTAATTGTTACCCCTTATTAGGATGTCGATAAAAGGATCGAGGATCAAGTTTAGTCAATTTCGGTATTAAGACGGAAATAAAGAAGATGGTTAGTTGGTTAATTACCAAGGGGAATGTGAATGGCAAAACCTACAAGCGCTCCAATTATTCCATTCCTTGCACCCTTTAGAAAAGTAGTTCCAGGAACTGCAATAAAAATTGTTCAGTATCAAAATAATATCCTGATTCGACATTCGACACGATTATTACTAAGATTTTACTTACACGAAGTGAGGCCGATAAAAGCACCAGATGCAGTACCAAGTAAACCAGTGTAATTAACCCACGCATTCTCAGGAATACTACGATTCTGAATACGCCAATTATGCAAACAAGCATGTGCAGCAGTAAGACCTCCAAAGCAGACAGCACCAACTACAGTTCCATAACGGCGTCCCGCAAACCTCGACTGCATTCCATACTTGGCTAAGCTGTTCACAACATAAGTTGGTGCTTTGATACTACCACCCACATTTGCAATCGCACAACCATAAAGTGTCCCGTAACCAACCACGGTTTTGACGTCCACAGGCTGCGAGTCCAAAAACATAAAGCAAACCGCAAACAATTAGTACCTCTATATAAGTAAAAATGTGCATTAAAATGGGAAAATCAGTGATAGAAATGAAAACTTACACCAGATTGAGGCATATTTGGTAGGAGATTGTTCTGATTATTCTCTGACATTGTTGATTTTTTTGAGAAATTTAGTGGGGGTTTGATCCAAAATGAGTGAATGTGTTTGGTGTGTGTGTGTTGTTTATATAGTGGAAGACGGTTATGAAAATCTTGGGGAATACTCCAATGCTATGAATGACGTGTTCAGGAGAGGCTCAACTAATTTTGTCTTTTTCTTACATTTTTAAATTTTAATTTGTGTTTTTATTCGCCATTCTTTTTGCTTTCTATCTGCTAGAAGGGGGTCATTGTTATTCCTTTTAAGTCTAGTGACTCCCATTAAATAAGCGAATTATGGTTAAAGATAAAATTGTTTGAACGGATGGGATGGGAGGATCATTTGTTCATAAAAATATACTCCCTCCAAAAAAAGTCTCTCTCTAAAAACCTCTAAAAACCCTAACCCTAACCTTCAAGTTCATCAATTAGGGGCTACCGTCTACCAATTTTGGTGGAGGTAAGCCCCAATTTTTTCCGTTTTTCTTACTAAATATCTATTAATTATATGCAAATAACTCTTGCCTCTCCTTTATTGGAGATTTGTCCTCACCTTTGTGTGAGTTTTGTCCTCATCTTGTGTGAGATTCATCCCTCTATTTGAGAGGTTCAAGAATTATGTGGAAGATCAATGGTCTTATCTNAACCGCAGCGCTTCCGATCTGAATTAAAATCTAAGCAAAATGGATTAAGAAACGATATGGAATCCATTGGAATAATTGATAGATAGTTCCAACAATGTGGGCGTTGGTCTTAAATTGTGGAATAAAGTACTCCCTCCGTCCCGGTCAATTGTTGTCCTTTTGTTTTGGCACAAAGACCAAGGAATGAGGAAAATGCCAATAACTAAATGACAAGTGGAACAAATTGAATGAGAATGATCAAATTGCTCATCAAGTTCATTCTTAAAATAGAAAGCACAACAAATGACTGAGACACCCAAATATAGAAAAGGACAACAAATCACCGGGACAGAGGGAGTACTTCTCATTCCTATCGATAGTTTACAATTGATTTATACACAATTATTAAGATAAAGAAAGGACTGAGTTTATAATTATTAAAAAAAAAAAATCATAAGCAACTTGAAATGGGGAGAAAATATAATGGTCTTCACCCACATGAGTCATGAGTGTGTTTATCTACTAGACAAAAAAGTGTAAACTATTAACTGAAACACTCGAAAAAAAAAAGAAAAATGTAAACTATTAATAGGGATGGAGAGAGTATGAAATATTGAGATGTAACTATAAGCATTAAAATTGTAATCTTAACCTTCCCTTGTTAGGATGTGATATAAGGAGTATCAAGTTTACTCAATTTCGGAAATAAGTTGGGGGTGACGGAAATATTTTACTTGGATTTTGTTGAACATGAATTATAGAAGGTCGTTACCCCGAGCTGGTTTATAGTATTTGAAAATTATAATAGTGGTTTAGTATTGAATTATACCATAGGACCGCCTATATGATTCAATTTCAACAAGAAAAAGAGAGCGCTTAATTTTGATTAATAAAACATGTACATAAATGAGCAATTATGTTTTCCTTTTAATGTCGTCCACAATTTGCCGGAAAAGAAACCACGACGATGAACTAAATGCGGAATTGCGGACAATGCAATCTGCCGTTTTTATTTCATTTGTGTTCCGTATATTATTTATACAATGTTCCAAGCACAGCTTATCTACAGAAAAAAATGGCCTACATATCTGGAGTGACGGTACAAATAGTGGACTAATGTTACAAATATCAACAAATCAAAGAGAGTTAGTAGGCAAGGATCCCATCAAAATGACATTATCTTCATCCACCTCATCCTTCGACTTCTCTTGTTTTGACAGTGTGAAGAAACTCGAAATAAATTTTACAGGTGATTTTACATCAAATTCTGTCACATTTCCAAGCGTCAGCGTTGATAATGACCGAGTTGGGGTAACCTCTTTAAAGACGAGCCCACATGGGCACTCTGCGAGTTTACTGAAGCAATCCTTGTGGAATACTGATTTACAGGACTTGCATCTTCGAATCTCCTGCTCCTCCTGTAATATCATCGAGTTACAAGCACGACAGATAAAATTTCAGACAGTTTGGGGGAAGAGGAGGATTCAAATTTGCTGGCAACTCTTTTAAACTCCGTCAATTGGATTAGATGTGCAAAAGTGCGAGATCGAAATGTATCCTTTTTGTTTAGTCAAGCATGTAAGAATACATAATCAGATAATGTTCCTTGTTTAATTTTTTTTTTTCACCCTCGAGACACGGTCTAACAGTAACAAACAAAAGAAACAACTCTGCAGATAGTGTTGATGCAAGTAGTTTGCAACCAATGTGACAAGGCGGAGGATATGTACATATAGTCATATACCATACATATGTTATATACCGTACAAATGTTATATGCAGATTCAGGGATAATTTATTGAGACAGTCTCACACCAACCTATTTGTTTGGAAAGCTTTTAATGTGAGGAAAACGGACATGTGTGAGTATATCGTATATGTACCTGGAAAGGGAAAATTAGGGAGGAAGGATTGCTGCAAGCACGCCGAGCACCACAAGGGATGCCATTATCACAGCATTCCAGACATAACTCGATAATATGCTCCTGCATTTTCTTCAAGACAGCTTCTAAAATTGCTGGCAGTGCTACATGAGTCAATGAACATTATGATTTAGTTAAACCATCACTTGGATTATCCTAAAAGTAATTCTATGACAAAATTCAACTCATCACTTCATCAGAATATATCAAACATCTTTCTATAAATCGCACACAAGTCAAAAATGGAAACACGCCACAAGTTATATTCGAGTATCATTAGTAGCTTTATATAGGCTTAATTGTCACCTTGTTGTAACTTGCCACCCGTAGATGACCCGACATGAACTGAATCGACCCAAACACGTCACTGACCCAACATAACCCAAACCCGATATGACCCGACCCGAGTGACCTGATTGCCACCTCTAACCGAAGGTGATTATTGTTTCCCTAGTACATGAAGATACGCATGAAGTAGACCGCACATTTATTGACATGCAATCCCCCAGTTATTTTTTAGACCATGGTTTACGTACTTTATAAAATTTGCAATTTGCCAATATAGAAACTATTACTCTCGAAAACGCCGAGAACGGAGCTGTGAAGTATATAAAAGCCATACCTGCAAATGCCCCTTTAGACAGATCAATGAGGTCTCTTAATGCAAAAAAGTCATTAGTTTCTAGAAGGTATTTCCGATATCCAAGTCTTCTGTAGATAGACCTCCGATATGTGCAGCGAATATGGGGAAGCATTGTCCCAATTTTCCTCCTAATACCTACAATATGAAGCAGGGTCGGAACTTTGGAGAGCAGGTACGGATTAACTGCGTTAACACAGAGCATAGGCTGCCAAAGAGGAGAACGAACATTAACTTCAAAACAAGAGTGAGTCACTTAATTTTACAAAAAAATATCAAGACTCTTAACTGCAGCAACAAAAAAAAAAAAAAAAAAAAAAAAAAAAAAAAATCAATTTAAATTGACATATGCTTGAGCTATATTTTAAATTTCTATATGAACACAAAAGAGAAGGCTAAGTAATAATTTGTAAGCAGATTCATGTTGAACTTTACATAGAGAAGAGTAACTGGGAATCTGGGATAACTATATGCCTAAATCATTGGAAACATTTGGAACAGTTGCTCCATCAAGCTAGTTTTGCACTCAAACCAAAAAAAAAACACAGGCCTTTTTTAAGCCACGGATCTTCAGACTGATGCACCAAAAAAGAAAACGCGGAATAATTAGAGTGACCCTAATTTTTACGGCTAGAGCCAGAACACATTCTTCAATATGCATCTAAATCATGGAAAAGTAAGCTTGCATCTAAACACCCCTATATGAGCATTAAGCATCTAAACACCCCCGTATGAGCATTAAGCAAGTAAACAATAAGGAACATGTAAAAAAATGGGAGAAACGATGAAAAATATACTAAAAAGGTAAAAAGGTCCAAATTATGAAACGTAACGTAACTGTGGCATGGAATCTAACCTATCTACCCAGGATAGTTTTATATTTTTGTTACAAAAACTTCATACAAAATTATTGGGACATTTTTACTCTTTACTGAATGTAAATCAAATTATCAAATTATCACATTGGACATGCTCAACTGACCTTATCGATGATAGAATCCAAGTAGGACTTAGCCAGTTGCGATACTGGATATGGAGTAAAGTCCCAGTGGTGCAAAACTCTTGCAGGTAAAACCATCGTCTCATGTGTATGACATGAAGAACAGAACAGTTGGCCAGTATATTCACACAATCGCGGTTTTCCCCACCCAAAGTTCAACACAAATTCGTGCATGCGAGTCTTTCCATTGTCAAAATCTTTATGGCACCCAGCACATGTATAATGTTGTTTATCTAGAAGCTCCTTCAGTGACGTTTGGGGTTGAATATTAACTATCAGTGATATCGTCTTCCCTAAAGTGGAAACTCTTTCTGTTGAATTAGACTGATGTGCCACCTCATTGGACTGAAAAGAGCTGAGAATGGCTTCTGGTGGAGACAGAAACAAAACCAAGGCACTTGGAAGACTGGAAAGGTATCGGGAATCAAGAATGGAAGACAAGCATTCTTGAATAAGCGTACTTCTCTCTGAAACAACATGCGGAGAAGAATTTCCGAAAAGTTTTCGTGATTCTCTTTCAACGGAGGCCCAAGGAGGAGGAAGAATCCACTCTTGAGTAGCAAAATATGTTTTCAGCCGGTGATAAAGTGTGTAGAAGTCACGATATCGACGTTCAACGTCCCACTTACTCTGGCCACTCCAAACCCGTATGATGTATATAGTGTACTCCCTCACACCAACCAGCCTTTCACTAAGTGAAACATCCCCTTTTCTCTGTTTTGCACCCACTACTTCGATCCCATCAATCCTAAAAGGATGAATCAAGGAACAATCAGCCTCCATACCAAGAGTAGTTGTAGAAGACCCGCCAACTCTTTTAGGAGATGACTGCTCAGGTTGGAACATAATATGCTTTTGCTTCAGCCTCATTCCAACAGAATCATGCGAGTCTAACAAGATCTCTTCCATGTCGTGTACAATCTCACCATAAAACGCATTCATTTCAAGATCCTTTCCCTGTTAGAACAAATTGGCTTCATATAATAAAATTTGACAGGTGTGAATATTGGTACAAAAACAAGTAGGGGAAAAAATGATGCAATTAGCTAAAATAAATTTAAATGTTTATTGGGACAGTAGTGGCAATGTTTCATAGACTAAAAGAAGCAGGTAACTTTTAGGATTAAGGGCCGATTAAGTTAATAGCTCCAAACTCCAAAGCCTTTACCAACACTATTTCAACTGCAAGGAATAAGCCAGATGGGAATATCAAACAAGATTACAGGAAAAAGGGAAATAGCAAATTGACTGTCATTTATGCTAGTCATTGCAATTGATTCATGTGGAAAATAATGCTTCAAAATACCTTCCTAGTACTCTGACTAACACTAAAAACCAAACCCATACACGCATATTACTTTCACTGATTCTAACAACCACTACATACCATCTGGACTTCTTGAGGTTGTTAGGTGATATTGGAAAGTTTTGATTGATCAATGTTCCACCACTCGACAAAAGAAAAACAAATATTTGCTTGACATAGATGAAACATTTCACGTTAAGTCAGCTCTAGAGAGCTGTATAAAGTTATTAAGTTGAAGCAATCCGCTCTTTCGTTCACCCAGTTGGCCAGTTCCTTTTTTAAGGCAGGTTAACAATTAAGCATTTATGATGTTAATTAATCTAAGTCAATAAAGCCACTGAGCATCATGCAACTACAGCTAACAGTCTAATAAAAAGCTCCTTATATTTAAATTTGAAAAGAAAAAGCAATCTTTTTTCCAAATAGACTTACTTTGCTGCTTGTTAATTTGTCTTCTAAAAGATTCAAGTCATCATGATTAACACCCTTGTCTCTCTGGATCCAGGATGAGTCTGGATTTGATTCACGACCAAAATGGGAGTTCCTTGTGTCATCATCCAAGTCATCAAACAAATGATCTTTGCATATGTCCACTCGAGGAAAAGAAGCTTCACCAACCCCTAAATCGAGTGGAAGATCCACACATTGTTGCAAAGCTGGCAGGTCTTGGATACCACTGGCTTCGTCACAAGGTATATCTTGATTTTCTCTTTCTCCATTAGATGGAGTGGAACCCACATCCACAGCAACATGAACGTGAGAATAACTATTTTCAAAAATATTATGCATTGAACAGCTCTCAAGGTATTCATCGGATCCATCATTACTAGTTATTTGGTTGGAAGTATGAAGACTAGCAGTTGAGTGACTATGCTGACCATTAAATGATTTATTGTCTACTAGGCAATCATTGCTACCTACAGTAACTTCCTTTTCAAATTTTGCTTCTACACGCCCCTGAAAATTTTCTTTACAAGTTGATTTTACCAAAGCGATATCTGGAGAACTGGTTTCATTATCACCACTTAATTGTTTCTGTTCCCAAAAATTAGCAGGAAGGTGTATTCCATTGTTTCCATTGGCTCCGTCCAACTCAAAATCTTCCCAGTCCTTAGATCCAAAAGCCACAGCTGAATTCATAAGCACCAAATTTCCGCAACCTGCATCTTCATCACATTTATCGTCCACATTTTTCACATAATATGCATGAGCCTGTGATCCATCATCTGAACCATAGTTAAACATTGAATCCTCGCCATCCGAATGTTCATACCTAGAGGAGGTCTCGTCTTCCTCTCGGCACCTCTCATCCTCCATTTCATCAGCACGGTTACAGTCCAACAAGTTCTCAGCAGCACTTCTCGCCGCAACAGCTCCTTGCAAAAACACATTTTCTACATTCTTCAGAAGCACAACCAAGTCTTCTTTCTTCCCTGCCTCACTATTGAAGTCCTTAAGCCCTTTATGCTCAGCCATGCTCCCTAACATTGGCATAACCCCATGATCACCTGAAGAACTCCCTGCATTACCACCACAAGGACTTGAACCCTCCCTCCCACCAATCGACCCGCAAAATTCACCATTCGAACAACTACCAAAACCACAACCCCTATCCAATAATGTTGAACTAGAACTCTCCTCAAACCTCCTAGAAACCCTACTACCACCTAAACTGAAACCCTCGGAACCCTTCACCGACGCTAAATCGGAATCCATAGAATCATGAAAGAACCCCATAGAGCTACAAACACTAGGAGTACCCATCACAGAATTGGCGCTACAATACCGATCAAACTCCGACTCACCACACGAGGAATACTGTGAAGACAGCGGAGACAACCCAGCATCCCCATCATCAGATTTGTCTAAACCCCCATTCGACGAATCAGGAGAGGTGACTTCTTCCTCATCAGTGGGCCCAATCTCCATCTTTTACCTCCTAGGTTTCATTCACTACAAATCACCATCCTATAAAACAAAAAGTATTCTAATTATAATCAAGATTCGAACTTAAATACAAATCCCAGTTAGGAAGATTGAAGCAATCGACGTTGTACAGACAAAAACAATGATTTTATCGAGGATACGCCGATACGTATTTTATAAAGCAATTAAGAAGTAGCAAAAGCGAGTAAAAATAGAGGGTTTGGTGATGAAATTACCTGGAGATGAAGAGAAGGAGATGTGAGATTATTACAAATGATATGGAATAAAGGGATTTTCATGGAAGATGTTCTTACTTGTGTCTGTCGTTCAAATCTCAACCTTTTGCCGCTTGTGTATGTGTTTAGATTTCCCAATTGTTATTGTTATCCTTTTGTTAACTCATGGATCAATCCACCCATTTGATTTTGATTCTCAGATTAGTGTCTCTATTTTTTAACAGGTTAAACAGTGAACACACCAAAACTCAAATAATCAAGGGTAAGACACTAAAACTCAAATAATCCTACAGAACTCAAATAATCCTAGGTAAGACACTATAATACAAAATTATTCAATTTAGCTCCTCTCCATTTTTTTCAACCGTCCCGATTTTATTTTGGAACGATCTAACAGTAGGATCGATGAGGTAAATGAATAATAATAATTTAATATTGGTATGTGAGAATAAATAGACAAGAAATAGAGATAAATAGATGGAGAGGATCATAACCCAAATTTATTCTAAAACCGGTTCTTTTCATAACTATTAGTAAAGGTCTTGTATAATTTACAGTATATATAACGGATTTCTTTGGGTTCTTGTATGATTTACCTCTTTGTTTTTCACTTTTCTAAAGTGTACCCCTACTTTTTCTAGATTATCTACGGTACCCTTAAACCAGGGGCGGACGCAGGATTTGAGGAAGAGGTAGACATTTTTAAGAGAAAAAATTACGAACAACATTTATAAACTCTAGACTTTAAACATCTACCAAAAGACAACAATGATACTAAATTTCAAATAAAACCTCAGCCCACTCACAGATAAACTTCTGTACCATTGTCTTTACCGTCAAAGTAGTTCAGCAGGTACATGTTACTCTAAACAACCGAGCTTCTATCAGTGTACAATTTCGAAGTACAAGTTGATAACTTGGAATAAAAAAGATAAACTAATGTCTGTGATAGCCAGCAAAAGATGCCATTAGATTAGACAGTCAGATTCAAGCAAGTTTAATAATACGAAGTGCTACTTTTGTGTCACTTAACTCACTTTTAGAACTAATGAGCTTATCCTATAATACCACTAGTAGTTTTTGTTGGGATTTGGGATTAAATCAACAAAAGCACACCCACATTCATATGACAAAAAAAAAACGTAATTCCTTTACAGTAGACTAGTGTCATGTAAAGGAGAAAAGTTCACGAACAAAGGCTTGAAGTAGTAGAGATGAGTGGGACAATGGACTAACCAGAAGTGGCCAATTGGTCCAACAAATGCAAAGCCAAAAAAGCTTGTTGCAGAAACTCTTTTCCAGTTGATCTTCAACTATTCGTCCATCTCCTATTAAATCCAGAGGTTAGGATTCAATTTTACCATAAAAAAAATTAGAAATTGTAGGTTGATCCTTCAATTATTCGCACAATTAGATGATGGCAAAGGCAAACTGGATATATGTTCCACCTAACAGTTAGTCGACATCAGTTCGATTTTCAGCAAGAAAATTTACTTGATTAAACAAGCAGAACAGCAAACAAATAAACAAAATCATTGATGGGATTCGATGAATTACCACAAGATAAAGAAGACAAATACTCCTACCAAACCAAATCTGTAATACCCTACGGCAGCAGCCTTATGACCTCCCTTCCCCTTCATTCTCCTATAATACATCTTCCTCTTCACCATTCAAGAGGATAGCATGAATCCTTTCATAACCCACCCTTATTCCCGCCCTAGTTCAACCCTATTCCAGTCCTATACCTTACCCTAATCAGCCCAATACCTTAATTTGAAAATGTGCATGGCGCATAGAGGCGCGAAGGGGATGAGGCGCAAGGCGCCCTATTTCTAAAGCGCATACGAGTTGGCCTTGTTAGGTGACATTGTCTAAAAGGCGCAACTAAAATGCACCAATGCGTTTTAGCTACTGCCTCATCCAAGGCGAGCCTTAAGCGCACTCAGGGCGCCGCTTTTTTGAACTAAGCCCCAATCCCCATACACGGCCATCAAACACCCTAAATCTGCCCTGAACGCGCCAACTCCAATAGCCCAAAAAACGTCCTTCACACAACCACGTTCCAGCAGCAAAACCACCGTGTTCCAGACCCACAGCGGCCCCCTTCAACGCGCCTCATACAGCCCTTCAAGCCACCTGCATAACAGCCTCCATTTCTGCTCTCATACAGCCACCAGACCCGCCTCACCATCTGCCCACAACCATCCATAAACACCCCTCGCCACACGCCCAAAACAGCCAAAACCATCCTGTAATCGTCCTCAGTAAGACCCTAAATCTGCCTTATTTAGTCACCAAACATGCATTTTTTCCACCCTCTGAAAATATCAGTCCCAAAACAGACCTCAAAACAGCTCTGAAATCAGTCTCAAAACAGGCCTCCGAAAATCGTCGAAAAAGTCGACTCAAATCAGTCCCGGAACTAAAACCGTCTCAAATCCTCATGAAAATAAATCCCCAGCCCCCAAAATTGTCTTTCATAATAACGATTCCGAAATCTAAAATCCAACTCCGTCGAAACTTTACTACTGTACTATTTATTGATTGTCCATTAACAACAAACTCCGATTCTAATTAAATCGAGTTAATAATCATTTTCTAATCATTATATCACTTTGACTTAAATCATCATATCACAATCAAAATAAATTAAGATAAAGAAAATAACCTTATTTATCGTCGGTGCTGGGGTGGCGTCGGACAGCAGCGGTGGTCGATGGTGGCCTCCTGGTGGTGGAGCAATGGAAAAGGAAAGAGGAGTGGAGGAGGAAGGGACTGCGGCGGTGGAGTCGACGGTGGTAGTGGCGACGGCGCCGGTGGGGGAGGGTTGATTGTTTTTTGGTTTGCGAATTGGATTGTTTGCGTTTGAGATTTGGAGTGTTAGGATAATTACGATTGGGAGTTAATGTTAGGCAAATTCTTGTTGGAGTCGGACTATTTTCGTTGAAATGGAGATGATGAAATGTATTAATATTTATTGATAGAATGTTATAATTACGGAATTTTTTTTAAATGACGACTTTATTTATAACATTTTATCATTAAATATTTATTTTATTTTGTATTAAAAAATGTGTGTCGAATAAACTATTTAAAACTAAGGTCACCTTTCCCCCCTCTTTATTTAACTCCCAAATTTGATCCATACTACGGCAAACACTACATCCACATCGGCCTCCCTCACCCTCAAATTATTGCATCACTAATTCCGCATTAGTACACACACCACACACCAGGCCACCACAATCACATACTATACTTGCCAGTCAGTATACTCGTTGGTCACCGTGTTTCTCTATCTCTATTCATGTTTCGCATTGCTTCCCATAAGCTCCTTACGTCGTCTCATCTCCTCCACAGCGTGTCGCCTTCCACACCCTTAGATCTAGAAGTAGTGGTTTTTGGATTTAAAAGGAGGCTGTCGTGGTGTAGCTCGTCTGATGGTGGTTGCTGCTGCTAGTAGACGACGATCACTGCTTTGTGGTGACGAAGAAGATAAGGTGTGGAGATGGTGAAGTTTAATGGTGGTCTGATAGGTTTATGGTGAATTGGAGCATGCGGAGGTGAGCAGATGCGCTGGTGGTCGGAGGGAGTCAGCGCCGAGGAGTGACCACAAGAAGAGTGGTGGTCGGAGGGAGGACCGCCGATAGGGGTGTTCACCGGTCCAAAACCGGACCGGACCGGACCAGACCGGATGAACCCGCAGACCGGATAACCAAATATCCCAAGACCGCGGACCGGACCGGTTAGAAGAGGACCCGGACCGGACCGGACCGGACCGGAACCCTTTAGGTCCGGT
>LHUT01004128.1:0-14622 GCA_001412135.1 Silene latifolia subsp. alba
ATTTGAGATTTTCGTTAAAAAAAAACTCTATAAAATGCTAGTCGGCAATTTTTTTTCCTCAAATCATAGATTATGACGAGATAATCATTTAACGAAAAAAAATTGGTCAATTCTGAATTCCGATCTAGCAGTTATGCGCAATTGAGTTTTTTTAGAGCGACAAAAAGGATATGTTGTGCATGAAAATCAAACGTGGAGGGTATAATGTACACAAACTTAAAAAGTTGGATACCATGTGCAAAATGGCAAAGTTCGAGGGTACCGCGTGAATTTTCCGATGAAATTATTCATACCACAAATTAGTTAATCACGAATTCACGATACATCTTTATAATTAAACCTTTATAATTTGGCTTATAAATGTTGAATGTTAAATTAAAATGTCTAGTTCTTAAGCTAAAAATACATGATTTACAAATTAAAAGATAAACTATCTAATATCAAAATATTATATGTTATTTTTAGTAATTTGGGTTTTTAATATTTGTTTCATTTTTATGTTGGATTTTCAACTATATTCAAAAAAAAAAAAATTGTTGAATTTTCAACTTAATATGTCATTTTCAAACATATGATATTGAGTTTTCAACTTATATTTAAAATTGAAATTTCAGAATAATAGACAAAGAGTTACATTGTTAAACCTTTGAGTTTTCAATTTAAAACATAAAAAACAATTTACTAATAATTTCCCGACTTTTTAGTTACGAAAACCTCAAGCTATCAAATTAAAATCTAGAATTTTGAACTTAAAAACTCAAAATTTAAGTTTAAACTAATTTTTTTAAAACTAAATCTCTTAGATACTTGAAACTTCCAAGCTAAAATCCATGGTTTTTAACACAAATATGAGCTTGAACTTATAACTGTTTCTCAACTAGAAGTATACCAATCGAGTTAAATGCCAATATTTCTAAAGACAAATTATAACTAATGATGACATAGGCGTTCATTTTGTTGGTGCCAAACACCAAATATCACGTAGCTAACGCGGGATTCGAACCCACACCTTGTGCCTTTACACATGCTCTTCCATTTGAGCTAGTTAGCTTTTGACAAAAGTACAATCTAAAACATGAGTTTTTAAGTTAAAATGTCAAGTTATTTACATAAAATGAAAGTGTTAATTCAAATCCAACTTTTGAAAAAATAATTTGAAATAACCGAACTTCAGGTCAAGATCTCAATATAGGACTAGCTAAAATACACAAATTTGAAGAACTTGACAAAATTGAATGACAACCAATGCATATAAACGAAATGTTTATGACACGAAATAGTACACAAAGACACAAATTTGACAAACCTTAATATCGACTCGAAAATTTTGCTAAATACACAAAATTACTCAACATTCTAAAAATATCGTTATGTGAAAAATACAATAACGATCGAAATTGGACTATAAATTTAACTAAAACTAATATACAATTAAGAGAAGGAAAAAGTTACTTACTTTAATTTATCAATTTAGCACGAACCCCGTATTTTGTAATGAAGATGGGTAAAAAAAGTCTTCTAAGGAGTTTATAATGTGATTGACTTAGATTAAGCACATAAGAAAAAAGAATTTGATAGTGAGGACGAGTTAGAAAAAGGAGAGAGAAGGAAATTATGAAAGAGAAACAAAAATGGTAGCAAACTGGGTAGTTGTAGTCTTTTTTCCGGTAGAAAATACAATTAGAAGAGATTTTGGACTGGGCTTCAATTAGGGAGGTCTTATCATATAAGACCGCTCATATAAATAAAGAACTTTCCAAGAGATCGCTCATATAAATACTTTTTCCAAGAGATCGCTCATATAAATACTTTTTCCAAGAGATCGCTCATATAAATACTTTTTCCAATAAGTGTTTTATCTATGGAGTTATCTTTGATATGAGCCACGTAATAAAGGGAAGTAAACCCTTTGAACACTAAGTCATTTGTGGTTATCAATAAATTTCTTCAATTAACATGGAGTATTACACATTTTATAAATATTTTTGGGAAACTTTACACAACACCCTTGAATTTTGCATCTTCTAAGTTGTAATCCTGCTATATTAAAAATTCACGGTGTATCTTAAATCTCTATACATGTGACTATACGATGAACTTATTTATTTTCTCCGATCCCCTAACTTGGTTTGTTCATTGAACTTTTAACACACTCAATTATGCCAGTTACGTATTATCCTACCCATTTATCTCGCCGACTAATTTATTAACCTACTCGATATACCATTAAAATCATTTATGCTCCATAGAGGAAATTTTTTAAGTATTTTCTGCGATTTATGATACCTTTTATAAAGGAGGGTGACGTGGCATTAATGGGTTAATAAATTAGTTTGCGGAAATTCTGCCTCCTTTGGTTGCCCACCCAAATTCATGGAAATTCTAAAATCCCATGAATTGTGGTTTTTGGAGGTTGTTTGGTTACCCCATTTTCCAACTCCAAGAAGTTTCCAACTTCCGCATAATGAGGGAATTTAACTACCTACCCCCCTCATGGTCATTGGAAACTCCTAGCAGAATAGAACTCCAACATGAAAACCAAACGGATTCCTGTAATTCATGTGAATTTTGATGTAGGAATTAAACTCCCATGCATTGCAAACTAACACATGAATTTGATTCCCGTATGAACTAAACGAGGCCAATGGAGAGTTGTAGAAGGTTTGGAAAAAAGTATTCATCATATACAGCAAAAACTATAAGAAAAAACTTGCAAAACCCGAAACTAATCGTTATCCCTAAGTATCCCTATATGACCCACCCTAATGTTTGTTGTAAGAAACCAATCGTTATCCCTAAGTATCTTGATAATAACCGAACTGGGAATGACCAAAATCCAAATCGACCCGGCCTGAATTTTGTAAAACCCGAAATTGACTTGATCATAACAGATCCGGCCTAAACCAACTTAATTGATCTGTATTCTAGGTCTATTTACCACACTAAATTTACCAAGAGGACTATTAATTTGGAAAGAAATTTGGGGGAAAATAGGACAAAAAAAAATAAATGGAGAGAGTATTTATTTATAAAAGGAGAAATTTATATCAATATAATCTTGTCGAATTTTTCATTGTAAATTTCTAAAACAGTCTTGTTTCATATATTTTCCAGGGTGGATAAAAATGGCGATGGACGATTGGCGGAAAAAGAAGTTAAAGAGGTTAAACTTCTATATATTGTCGTAATACATATGGCCTCGTTTGATTGCTCATCCAATTCATGAAAATTCTAAAACCCATGAATTCTGGTTTTTGGAGGATGTTTGGTTACCCCATTTTTTGTAAATGGGGCAATTTTCAACTCCTGCATGATGGGCTAATTTAACTACCTACCCCTACCCCTCTCATGGTTATTGGAAACTCCTAAGAGAATAAAACTCCAACATGACAACCAAACGAATTCATATAATTCATGCGAATTTTAATGTAGGAATTAAACTCTTGTGCATTGCAAATTAACACACGAATTTGATTCCCGTATGAACCAAACGAGGCCATAGTTATTCAAGTGTTACACCCGTTCACATCGAAGGACTTTTTTCTTTTACAATATATACATTAAGTGATGCAGCTTATTGTTGTTGTAAATATCCTTAATTCCTAACGAAACTAAAGCGCAAATAAAATATTGCTCAACATATTTTTAAGTAACACATAATTTGAATAGCTATTCCATTTCATTTTCAACTTTATTCTTATTACATAAAAACATCAATGACAAAGATGAATATGTTTATAATCTGTTAAAATATAACTCGACCCATAAACCTGATCACTTTTTCGAGGATTAACACCCGACATATTGAACGACGAGCCGAATCGCCTGAACTCCAAATGACTCGTGAATTTAGCGCTGAGCTCAATCTGGCTGCTCGACCAGACTGATTGACAAAAAGTTTATGTTAAAATGTTAGTATAAAGTATAAAAAATAAAAAGAATAATCTTAATGTTTATACCAATTTCAACAAAACTTTATAAGCAATAGATAATTATTACAATATATATTCAATATGAAATAATAATAAAATATAGTACTTTACATTACCAACAAAATTAAAAACATTCAATTTACATAACTTGATTTTTATAATTGTTTCAATATAAAAATGTAAGCAATGAAAAAAATTAATATATTAGTGATAAATGTTACTTCGTTTTATTATCAAGCAAATATATTTTTCGATTTAAAAAGGAGGAAAATAAAAGGCATTAGATAGAATTTTTTACCCTTATTTTGGCCAGGGCCCGATCTGTGACCCATATATGTTATTGTATTTCAATTCTTTATTAATTTTTAAGCAATTAAATATTTTTTTATTAATATACTTTGAAAATATAAAAATTATAATAATTAATTACTTGGTAGTGATGAATTCAATTTAATATTTTTTTAGTTTTCAATGTTCCAATACATTAACATGGTAAATAAATAAGTAGCTATTTTGTAAAAGTGGGCTCTTTTAGTTAATGAACTTCTAACTACAACATGCCACATATACGTGTGATTGTTGTTTTTATATAAAAGGATTGATTAGTATTATCTTTAACTAATTTTCTACATCATACCAATTTTAGTTGATCATCCTTGTATTAGATATTGGAGTTAGGTGAATAAACCGCATGCTTCTATTAAATCACACTAGTGACAATAAATATGATTTAGCAGGAAAGACAAACCCCTCATCCACCCTAGGAGAGACAATGAAGATGATGAATCGCCTTTTTTTAGGGTTCTTTGTGTATTTGGTTTTGTTGTCGGATTGTTGGTGTTCTGGGCTGATATGCTCAAACAATTTTTTGTTCATGTTGGGGTTATATGGGGTGTCTTATGATGGCCCATAGATTCCGTGTATGGTTACGTTATATTATCTGCATAATACTTACCTTTCATAAAAAAAAAATATATAACTTTTCTACATGGTGCATCATCAACCCCATTTTTTACACTTTTTCTATACTTGATCTTATAATCCAGACCCATCAACTTTGGAAGGCACTTACATTGAAATGAAGTAGTAATCTTTTGTTCCATCAAATGTTTAAGTGTAAAATGATTTGTTTTAATCACAAAGTGTCTTCTAATGAGACCGAGCTTCCATTTTTCCACATCATAAATGACAACCAACAAAGAAGACCGAGCTTCCATTTTTCCACATCATAAATGACAACCAACAATTCTTTCCCATAGGTAAATACAGACTTAAATATGGTTGAGAAAGCCTTACTAATGAAAGCAATTAGATTCCCCTCTTGATATAGTAGAGCCCCTATGCCGAGCTTAGATGCATCTGTCTCATAAACTCATTACAAAATATGATAAGGTCAGAATTGGTCTACTGCTTCCGTGTTGGAAAGGCTTTTGATGCTTCTAAGCTCCAAGAAAATGCATTTTTCTTAATAAGGTTGGTGAGTGGTTGACTCATAATACCATGCTAACTTATAAACTTATTGTAGTACCCTGTAAGATGAAGGAACCTTTTCAATTCCTTAACATTGATAGGTTTTGACCGGCTTTAAATTTTGAAAGATCAGTGGCCACTCCTCCCTCAGAAATTACATTTTCCAAGTACTCCACCTCTGAAGTTCCAAACACACATTTAGACATCTTAAAAAAAGTGTACATTTTCTAAATATTTTAAATGTTAACTTCAGATGTAACAAATGCTCCTCAAGAATGTTGTTGTAAATGAGGATGTCATCAAATAAAACAAGGATGAATTTTCTCAAATATGGCTTGAAAATAGTATTCATAAGGTGTTGGAAATTAGGGAGAGCACTTGTAAGGCCAAAAGGCATCGCCAAAAACTCATATTGTCTCTCATGAGTCCTGAAAGTAGTTTTCTTAATGTAGGGGCCGGGATGCATCCTGATTTGCCACCAGATCTTAGGTCAATTTTTGAAAAAAAAAATAGTAGACCATTTAATTCATCCACTTTCTCCTCAATGATGAGAATAAGGAATTTATCTTTGTTAATATTTTTGTTCAATAATCTATAAACAATCTCCAAGTACCATCCTTCTTTTTTTGGCAACATAATAGGTGATGAATATGGACTTTCACTGTTTTTGACCACTGCATTGTCTATAATATTCTCAATTGCATCCTTTTGCACTACTGGATACCTATTCTAAAGCCTAACATTTATAGAAAATACCCTTTCTTTCAAGTGAATCTTGTCTTCATGTTCCCTAAGGGAGTAGTTCAGTAGGTCTAGCAAAATATCTTCATAGTCAATCAACAATTGTTGATTTTTAGGGAAAACAACTTTGTTCCCTGTGTAGAAGCCATATCAACAATAGAAGTATAGAACAAGCTTTAATAGCAAAACATTATACACAACTTTATCCAGAAACTTACAATGTGAACAAAGTATTATTCATCTGCTTCTTTTCTGTCCATTGTAACTTTGTAAGGTGGTGGCTGTCTTAGATACCCTTAAGACATGTTTTCTCCCTTCAACCATGAACTCAATTCATAATTGACTAAAATCCCAAAGAAACAGACCAAGTGAAATAAACCATTGAATTCCTCGCACCCTTTTACATCCACCTAAAGGCACTAACATAACATCAGTAACAAAAATTTTCATGCCCTTCTAATTCCCACTTAATTTGTTGGCACATTGACTTACTTATGATTGTTGCACCATTAACAACAAACACCGCCAAAGGACAAGTAGCCTTGGTTTTGCACCCCAATTTCTTAGCAGTACTAACATCCAAAATTGTGAGTACTACCAGTATATATCAGAATGTGTAAGGGATTACCCCTCACCTTGCCTATAACACTCGTTGTTTGGTAAGTAGAATTACCATTAATGACATTTAGGGAATTAAAGGGTGGCATTTCTTCTGCTTCTTCACGTAGTTGCCATTCATTTCCCTGGTCCTCTTCCTCCTCTCCTCCTCCCACTCCACGAATAATCATGGTTACAAACACAATATAATGCAATTCGACTTTATATTTATGGATTGGTGACCATTTTTCATTTCTTGTGAAACAGAATTTTTGCCATTTTTCGGTCACCTCTTTCTCACTTAGCTTGACAGCAATCAATTTTTTTATTAGCGTTGGTGTTTTGGCTTAAAAGGAATAAGGGTGCGTCGAGGGAACTTGTTCTGATATTGTTGCTCTATTAATGGTTTTGTCGTTGCCTTATCAAGAATAGGTTTGGATTTATTGAAAAAAGATTATATGGTGGCTTCTTGCAATTTGGTTAAAACAAAAGCATCCATTAATGTATGAGTTTTATGCATTCTAAAAGTATTTTGAATTTCAACATCCAAATCCATAAAAAAAAAAACAATTTGATGACTACTTTTCAGATAAGTTAGTCCTATTCAACTCTCCACCAAAGTATTCTTAATAATTCTCAACTGTACCTTTCTGCCTATGATTCATTATCTCGTCTACAAGATCATCAAAAGAATTAGTCCCAAATCTAGCTATTATGGCTTTTTTTAACTGTTCCAATTAGGTCAATTCTCAAACTCCCTAGTTTTCATCAAAAATTGATGCCATAATAGAGCTTAACATTTCAAATATATGACAAACATTTTTCTTTAATGTTTTCAGATGTCGAATCCACCTCGAAAAATTGATCACTAAACACATCGCATAACATCATTGTCAATAAATCTTGGAAAATCTACTTCAGAAAATATACCACGCTAAAGTTAGGATTCAGTAAATTATCATGACTGTGTATCCTTTGATTATTGGCTGAATTTGTAGATTCTTTTTCCTACCCAGAAACCTAAGTATTAATTGTAACTAGTTGCCCAAAAATTTGTTCCATTCCTTCATTCATTTGATCAAATTTCCCATTTAATTCTGTTTGTTGAATATGAATTGCAGTTGCGTCTCATCCTTATCTTGATTATGAGTGCGGACAAACTCTCCCAATTTTGTTCAGATGTTGCACATTGTTTCACTAAAATCCTTGATCTTATCTTTCATTGTTTCCATGTTTTTTTGCTAATTCTTCACTTAAATTATCTGAGTTTCTTGTATTTTTTGGTGCTATAAGAGAGTTTATGAAGGATATCTGATACCACTTATATAATATCTTTAGTAATAATCGAGAAACGAAGAAAATACAATAGGTTTTTCAAAGTAAACACTACTACAGATACAGGCTATAATAACGGTTAAAAACCGTTGTTATATAAAAAAGCGGACGTTGTTAAAGCGTCCGTTGTAGTAGGTTNATCCGTTCTACAACGTCTTATGGTGATTTTCGTGGATAAGCGTTGTTAAAGGGGCGTTGTAGTTGCCTGGATTTGTAGTAGTGAAAGAAGAAAATCGAATGCATATTTCTCTGGAATTATTGAATGATTACAAGATTCAAATATTTCTACAGAGTGAGAGGAATTTACATAATTGATCAAAAGCTAATGAATGTAAAGTAGTTAAATATATTTATACATAATTGCTAACAAACTTTCCCGTTTATTTTTGGGTTGTAACTACTTGTAACTGATTTGTTTAGTTGGCACTCCAAGGCTTGGTTAGTTAATCTATCTGTATTTAACCAACTCATATTAATTCACGATTTTTTTTATCACTCTAATCACCTAACTATTGGGTAGTAGGACGACTTCGTTACAACAATAGGTACGTAATTAGAGTGTCTGTTTTGGTTGGTGGAAAATCTGGCAATGAAGTAATGAACATCGAATAGTACTTCAATGCTACAACTATTAATAGAAGTATGAGAGTATCTTAACGTGTGGATATTTTTAATGTCGTGTAGATCATAATGTTAAGTGCTTCAGCTTGCAAGTTGTCAAAAATAAGAGATCAAGCAGCAGAATATGCCGCTTTAATTATGGAAGAACTTGATGCAGAAAAGCTTGGATATATTGAGGTATCCTCATGCCCTCTGCATCATTATGTTGTCACAACTATCTTTTTTCACTACCAATAATAACCGATGAAGGATGGAGGCTCAAGTTCTACCTCACTTTGACATTCTTTCATTTGTACAGTTCTTAATATGCATGTGTAGGAATATATGTATTTGTCTCAATCAAAACCTTTTCGCGCAGCACTAAGATACAAAAGATGTTTCTTTCTGACTATGTATGAGTAACTGACTATGTTAACAATCTTTGGTGAAGTATTACAAAAGATGTTTATTTCTGATTCCTATCCTTTTATAATATATTTCTTGACAAACCATACAGTTATGGCAATTGGAGACACTTTTGTTGCAAAAGGACACATACCAGGATTACAGTAGGGCGCTTAAGGGTGTCAGCCAGGCCTTCAGCAAAAATTTAGACGGGTTAAGATATAGGAGCTCTATGCAAAGGATGAGGGTCAACATGATATATTTTCTTCAAGATAATTGGAGGAGGATGTGGGTTTTAAGCATATGGATTTTGATCATGATAGCGCTATTCATATGGAAGTTCATTGAATACAAACGCAACACAGCCTTTTATGTTATGGGTTACTGCCTTACCACAGCTAAGGGAGCCGCTGAGACCTTAAAATTTAACATGGCTTTAATACTATTTCCTGTATGTAGGAATACCATAACTTGGCTTAGGACCACTAGACTGGCTTACAGTGTTCCCTTTGACGACAATATAAACTTTCATAAGGTATACTAATCACACTTTTCTTTTCTTTTTTTTTTTTGCTAATGCTTCCATTATGAAAACTTTGTTTTAGTATAAAAGCAACATCATTTGATGTAGGTTTCTCGAAAGTTAATATGTTTCTTAATAGACAAAATACATACTGTGAAAATGGCAATTTTAAAAAATTATAATACATTGTGCCAAATTAAGTGATTTTTATTGTACTCTGTAAAATTTAAAATACTCTTCCATTCCTTATATATTGGCATAATGATATGTGCGGAGTGACTAGAATAGTAGGGATCGTCGTCCCTTGAACTTAATTTACCATTTATGCCTAGTAAGAGTCATATTACAAGCCTTGTCGCAGTTGTCGAACAAGTGAAATAAGTCGTTTCAAGTCAAATACTCAAAATTCAGAGCATGACAACTAGATTTTTACTTTTGTTATGCTCTGGCTCTGCCACACCCACTGTATGACGATCAACATTAATTCACTTTTAAATTTTTCAGGCAGTTGCTGGGACCATTGTGCTTGGTATTGTCCTCCATGTTGGGCTTCATCTTACATGCGACTTTGTGAGGCTAGAACGATCATCACAGACAGACTTTATGCTTTACTTGAGTGACTTTAGTCTTCATGGTCGTAAACCAACATATGGGGACTTAGTTCGCGGGTGGGAAGGTGTAACAGGGATTATTATGGTTGTGACAATGGCAATTTGTTTTACTCTGGCTACTCGTAAGTTTAGACGAGGCATTGTCAAGCTGCCAAAGCCATTTGATAGATTCACAGGGTTCAATGCCTTTTGGTATTCTCATCATCTTTTCATCATTGTGTACATTTGTTTATTCATCCATGGGATAAAGGTTTATCTTGTCCACAAATGGTACAAAAAGACGGTAATCTTTCTATTCCCATTTTATGAAGTTTCAATTATGCTTATATGTAAATCACATTTATGGTAAAATTAGGTAGACTTGATATATGTATTACAAAGTATTAGTAATTAGCATAACTTCAATGACAATAAAGATGTTATTATTATCAGAGGAAGAGAAAAGGTTAAGTAGAAATTCAATATAATTCCTTGAATGCTTATTATAAAGCATTCTATAAATGCTTGATGTAATTTAGTGAAAGATACTCACACACAAATAAAGTTTATTGTTTATTGAAAGTGCATTTCTTTACTCTTATATTTATTGTACTTCGTATAAATTATAATTGAGTCCTCATATAGGTTCCAACAATTTCTTAATCATGTTTGCAGACATGGATGTATCTTGCTTTTCCTGTGTTACTGTATGCGGGGGAAAGGACTCTGAGACTCTTTCGATCTAGTCTTTACAGCGTCCGTCTTTTGAAGGTTAGCCTCTTAAAGTACCATTGTAGTCTGGTATCTATTGATATCATGTTGGGGATTGAAAGTAGCAGTTGTCTTTAACTTTAATTTAGGTGGCAATATATCCAGGAAATGTCCTCACACTGCAAATGTCAAAGCCATCTCGGTTTCGTTATAAGAGTGGACAGTACATGTTTGTTCAGTGTCCTGATGTTTCTCCTTTTGAATGGTAATACATCACTCACCTATCTTAAATTCAATTACCTTCTACTTATGATGCATAATTAGTAGAATTCATAATTTTTTTTGTGCGTGGTTGGTATGATGAATAATGTTATGTAAAGTTCCAATAAAATTAATTATCCAATCTTCTTAGTTGTTTATCAAAGCATATATAGCAACCATATGCAAAATTTTACCTTTTGTTTAGAGGATGTTATTTAGAGGATAAGAGAAGGGACATTTCTCCTGTTTCGATAAAAAGTTGCATTTGGAGTTTTAAACCCTTTCCTCTACGAGGTAAATTCAAAAATTTTAAATGTTGAAAAATTTGAAAGGAAGCACTACTCTTTATTTTCGCTCTGCTCCACCTGCTCCCCTCTCTTTCCCCCTTAGCTTTTTATCCAAACAAACTCAAACACAGGACCAAAATGTGTTTTTGCTATGAACCTCAGTATCAACATAGCGCTCTCAACTTTGGCATTAATTGTTACCATGTACACATTGTCAAGGTAATATCTCGTTAACAAAAAACTATGGATTGTCGGTCATATAGTTATCGAATAATGTACATTGACTTTTTCATGATTTACAATTCTATTTCAGGCACCCATTTTCAATTACTTCTTCTCCTGGGGATGACTATCTCAGCATCCACGTCCGCAAGCTTGGTGATTGGACAGAGGAACTTCACAGAGTATTTAGAAACAGTTGTGAGACACCAGTACCTGCTAGGAGTGGCAGAGCGGATGGAACAATAAAAAAAAGGTCATTATTCATGTATATTTCTTTATTCTAAACGGTATATTAATTTTCTTGCTAATACTGTGATTGGTTATATTTAACTTGATAGTAAATTCTTTGTCTTAGGTTGCCAAAGTTGCGGATAGACGGGCCATATGGTGCTCCGGCGCAAGACTATCGTAAATATGATGTTCTTCTTCTTGTTGGTCTTGGTATTGGGGCGACTCCATTCATTAGTATACTTAAAGATCTGATAAACAACATTATCAAAAAGGAGGAGGAGGAAGTAAGTGTTTTTCCTATATTTTCATTATTACAATTACAACCCAAAGTGGCCAATTTTTTTTTTTTTAATGTTTAATAGTCACACACATATTTTAACTTGCAATTTTTCTAATGTCTTTGATCAGGAGAAGGCTGAGGATCTGTACCCAGTACCAGATCTAAACATAGACTTCCCTAAACAAAAGAAGCCTTTGAGGACCAAAAGTGCCTATTTCTACTGGGTCACTAGGGAACAAGGTTCATTTGATTGGTTCAAGAGTGTTATGGATGAAGTGGCTATGCTTGATAAGAGGGTAACATAAAACATTAAAATATTTTGTTGCAAATATGATTCAGAGTTATCTTTCTGGTTGTCTAAACTTTAATGGGTCTTTCCATTGCTAATAGGGTGTAGTTGAGATGCACAACTATCTTACTAGCGTTTATGAGGAAGGAGATGCACGATCCGCTCTCATCACAATGCTTGCAGCACTTAATCATGCCAAGAATGGTTTCGATATTGTTTCCGGGACGAAGGTATAATTGCTAATTAAGGGTCAAGTTCTTAGGTCAATTTGATATTAAAAAAATTCATGGCATTGATTTTGTTAAGGTAACTAGAACTATAGTCACGGGCAACAAACTAGCACTCGTTCTTTTCAAATCTTCTTAAAAAGTCACTAGTTGAAGTTCTTCCGTATTAAACTCTTTCTACTCCTATTTTTCTGATAGGTTCGTACGCATTTTGCTAAGCCGAACTGGAAGAAAGTTCTATCTAAAATTGGCTCTAAGCATCCAAATGCAAGGATAGGTAAGCTCAAAAAATTGCACAATGCCTTATTTTAAACTTTTGGTTCAAGCGGTTGAATACTTGAACCTCTATATCTGGTTTCATAACTTGAAACAAAGTCTCTGAGGTTGAACCACAATATTAAAACTCGGTATGAGGCTCGATTTCAAAATCAATTGTCAGAACCTATCTCGGTGATTCTGCTATTATTTCAGCCAAAATAAGCTCAAGGCTGGGTGTTACACTGATTACTTTGTTAAAAAGAAGAATCGGTATTAACAATAAAACATTTAGTTACACTCTTACTTATTGTTGCTTATATGAAGTCTCTTGTTGGGAGCAGGGGTTTTCTATTGTGGTGCACCGGTGTTGGCCAAAGAACTAAAAATGCTCTGCAATGAGTACAATCAAAAAGGTGCAACAAAATTTGAATTCCACAAGGAGCATTTCTAAGGAGTCTTGTCCGAATTTCTTACACTTCTCAACTCTCCTTATCGCCATTGAATATGGCAATTTTCTCGTCATCCTAAATGCATTATATGGAGTTTAATCCCCCCAATATGAGGTGCATAAGCTATAATATGGGAAGATTCTCAGGAAAAGGAGATACAAATGTACGATAACGAGTTAGTCAGTTAAAATATACGAGTAATGTATAGTTATGAATAGGCATGAAAGTTCAGGCAAAATCACAAATTTTTATTTATTTATTTATTTTGGAGATATTTTAACTTCCAGAAAATGTATTAAACAAAAGTATCAAGCATAAGGTGTTTAGATGTATAAGTTGAATTGGAGATCGTGGAAACTAGAAAGTATAGTAGAAGAGGACCAAAAGGGTTATAATGTAATATAATTTTAGTCTAATACGGAGTACAGGTGTGATAGGGTGAACCTACGCGGCTGCTTTGATGGAATCGGGCACATCTACTACAGTCTACAATTATATAAGCATGTCTTCTAGTGTAGTAATGCATAGATGCATTCAATTGTTGGCCACTTAAATTCGTAGAAGAGTAGTTTTTTTCATTTAGGTCTTTTGTTTTTTCCTTATGTATCCTCTTCGTTTTGGAGTCGTCGTCTTGGTTATTAGTTTACCTTTAACTAGTGTTAGTGCCCGGTGCTCTATAAGCTAAGGGGGTACTTCCTCTATTACCAATTGTTCTTAGAGTGAAACCTCCTTGAACTTATAAAGCGGACACTCTCTCTCCTTCATTTGGGTGCGGCCAAGCCTGTTTTCATGAATTAACATAGGATCAGAGCCCACGTTTATACCCTGAGTATAATGAATTAAAACTGGGCTAAATTCGCAACTGTTAGGAAATAACACAGCCGACTTTCGACAGCTAAAAGTGAGGCCTAATTGACCCCTAGTCTTATTTAAATTAAGTGGGCCTCACCTGTGAGGAGAGTGTGACGAAACTCGTTTGTACCTACATATAAGTGTCCCACATGGACAAAAGAGGAGAGAGTTTACCACATCCCGACCTAACGTGGACTGGGAGCGGTTACTCATGATAGTGTTGGAACTCATATTTTACATATCCCATATGAAAGTTTAAAGATATAGTCATAAAAACTTAAAGATCTTATGCATGCAAAACAATTACAAGAGTAAGGAGAAAATCGGTTTCTTACATTTGATATTTCGGATATATGGGCACT
>LHUT01004129.1:11180-21509 GCA_001412135.1 Silene latifolia subsp. alba
TAGTGTGTGTGATGTCTCTTTGTGTACGTCCTGTTCGCTGACAGAGTGTTGAGTTGTTCTTATCAAAGTTGCGCATACTCATTTCAATTGTTTGTTTGTTTTTTTTTTTGATATCTCGTGCTTTTCAACTAGTGTATGAAAATTTGTACGGTATAATTTAACTCTATACCATTCGTACCCGTATGAAAAACAAGAATCGTATATGTTTGCTCAACCCTTAACCTAAGACGATCAAGTTGTTACGAAGAAGCGTTTCTTGTAACCTTCAATAAGCAACTTTGGATCACTTCGCGTTTGTCTATAACCCTCAATTTTGTCCATTTCCTGCAACAATAATGCAAGATGTTATACCAGGAGCACCACACATCCTTAACAACCATATTTATCAAGATGTGAATACCGTAATTCATTTAGGTAAATATTACCGTACTGTGTATTGAATGCCATATTTCCTCCAAGCATGGTTCTATTTACTACTCCCTCCGTCTCAAACATACTGTTTATATTCTTTGTAAGGGATATTTTATTCAAAGGTAAACGGAGGGAGTATGTCTTATATTAAGGATATGGGTACGGAGAAACAAAAATAATTTAATCTCAATAAGCGCAAATATCCGACACAAACGTTTCAATGTGCTAGATTATGCTAACTTGTCACAAATTTTCATGTCCATGTTCTTTTAGAATGGAATAGCAGTACAAGTGTAGAGTAAATCATGTACCTGAATCCACGCTGCAAGCTTAGGTCTTCCAGCTGTGAGATCATATTTCTTCACCTCCAGCAAGAAGGGATGATATCTTTCAAAAAATGGGACATAAGCGATATCAACCTGATATGCCAAGAAAATCAACTAAATATTTTTCTTATCAAGGATTTTGAACTAAGTTGGAGGGGAGAAAATGGACATCTCCCTTTCCTCCAATACACTCGTTAAAACGACAATGAAAATTACGTAGTCCCTTCCCCTCCCTTACCCTTTCTTCCATCCAACCAAGGCCTACGAGGGATGGGAGAGGACTGTCAAACCTGCAGGGCAAAACCTAATACATAAAAATCATATGTCTAAGCGGAAAATCGAACATCTGTTCCTTACCAGACTGAACTGACCCAGGAGAAAGGGACCGTCGTCAAACATGGATAGAGCATCTTCAATGTAATCAAAGGCACCATCTAATACAAAAATACAAATAGTAGAGGATCGTTAAGAGGGGAATACAAAAATAATAATTTAAAATCAATGAAATTCAAATATAGAGGCTTGAACATACGGGTTTCTGCATTCATTCCTTCGGCTTTGAATGAAGCAGTGACATTTTTGTGGAAAGAGTCTGTAAAGGAGAATAGGACATCTGCAAACACCTGTTTGGCAGGAACCTGTATAATGAAGCCAGGAGTTAAATTATCAACGGATGTGTCATTGCTGACCATGCTAGAGTATATGTATGTTTGTAAAACCTTACATCTGGCAGTAAAGATGGGCCTTCAAAATTT
Organism: Silene latifolia subsp. alba; assembly: GCA_001412135.1. NCBI lineage: Eukaryota > Viridiplantae > Streptophyta > Magnoliopsida > Caryophyllales > Caryophyllaceae > Silene > Silene latifolia. The sequence goes on from LHUT01004129.1 coordinate 12,673, forward strand.
CTGTCGATGAACTTAATTAAATCGAGACTCTCTCCTCTGACTTCATTGTTATGCTCTAATGCTGGAACCTGTAGGATTAATCGAATTACAAACAAGGAAGACAATCTAAAACAGTACTTCTTGAACCATCAACAGCTTAAATGAAACTCCCTTTATCCATACAGATAGTTTACACTTCCTTATGGGATCGTTCTTACATAAACACATGCAGGTAAGCTAGAAAGTCCCACATTCATTCTCCAAAACACAAAATATGAGTAAAAAGGAAAAATTAACTATTGACTTGGGCATTCTAAAATGAAATATATTAACTCTCTATGGGGAGTGGGGGTACCATGTAAGTAAGGCTCGAGTCTTCACTTTGCGTTCACATGTTGGTGATTCATAAAGTATGGAGCAACAATTTCCATGTCACGAATGAATTAAATAATTCTACCATCTGAACTTTAGAGTCTTATGAATAATGATAAGATTAGTGATTTTTATATTTCCAGGATTAGTCTATGCACCAGCCTTTGTGAAAGCAGAAAACACCGTGTCCTGATATAGTTACTTGGATACAATTTGGATATAGTTATTTCACTTATTTGGATACAATTTGCCTCCAAGTCTTTCCTATATGGAGGGATTTTGGTTTGCCTTGGAGGAAGGAAAATGGATCCCTCCAAATCCCTCCCCCTCCATTTCCCTGCTACCCTTTTTGTTATCCAATTAAGGAATTTTGTATCCTTCCCTTCCCTTTCCCTCCAAAACCCTCCATCCAAACACACCCTAAGCGCTTAGTCCCTCATTAGTTTAACTGTTAGCTAGATAATGTGTAACCAAACTGGATGATTGTCGGGAAATAAAACCAATATTAACTACATGAATGAGATGATTAATGCTGAGAGCTATCTCTATCCAAGAATTACCCGTCAGAGAAACAAACGAGTGAAAAAGACCAAACACACACACACACACACACACACACACACACACACACACACACACACACACACACNTTCCCTCATTAGTTTAACTGTTAGATAGATAGTGTGTAACCAAACTGGATGAGTGTCGGGAAATAAAACCAATATTAACTACATGAATGAGATGATTAATGCTGAGAGCTATCTCTATCCAAGAATTACCCGTCAGAGACACAAACGCGTGAAAAAGACCAAACACACACACACACACACACACACACACACACACACACACACACACACACACACACACACACACACACACTTCACAACTGCAATATAGGCCTCGGTAGAAGATGTGTCATCCTTTGGCAAAAAAACGATTAGAAAGGTGTGGCTTATTTCTGTCCATAGTCTTTGAAACTCTAGTAAAGTAGATCCTGCGTATGTGATTTGGAAGTCGTTAACACATTTCAGATATACTGTCATCCTAACGTGATGTTGAAACATGCCTCGACCACGCTTCATTCCCGACTACCTAGCTACCCTTTCCCATGACTACCACCTCCAGCGTAACAACAGTTGTGTTCAGCTTCTGTACATCCCGATTTTTCACCCAAACAAGCAAAACACTTTGGTGTAGCAGTCGACTCAGTGTGTCAGACACTTGGCTCATGCTAAATTGTAACTGATGCATCATCACATAGGCCTTATTTTACAGCCAAATAAGAACTGATTAATGCAATTCTCGAGACATTTTCCTCAAATCAAATTCTATAAATGCGTCTAACATTTAATAATTTTTGTGACGAATATGGTATGGTACTATTTGAGACAGATATGTGACGCCGCAAACAATCTTCCTTTGATCAAATCAAATAAAAAAAGGGAATACTCTTATACAGACCTTGTTTGGCGGGTAAACTTTGTGTTTGTACCAAGCAGGCCTGTTTTTTAAATCAATTGGGACCAACTTGATGTTATCTTGTAATCCCTGTTTTACAGAAATGTACTAGTAAATGATATGAGCATAATAAATGAATATTTCGGATTCGGATTCGGATTCGGTTGACCGACTGACTGACCTTACAATTGCGGGTGATCCATACTCTTTGAGCATATGGGCAAGTGTAAGAAATGTACACCCTGAAACCAATTTGTGTTGTCACAAATACTCGCATTCAAATTTATAATAGTAATAATAATAATTAAAGGGTACCTATACCTTGATGTGCCATCAAAAATTGGAGGTGGGTCAGAAGTAGAATCAAGAGCTGTGGGCAGAACCTCTTTTCCTTTCCTAAATACGGAGTAGTAATGGAGTATTTCAGTAACAAAACAAACATTTTATTGTAATACTGGAATGAAATGAAAAGGGAATAATAATAAGGAAATACCCACAAAATGAAGCACGGATTTTAAGCCTAGTTAGGTGATTGTATTTAAGAGGAAGAGAAATACGAGTAATCGATTTGGGTGGTACTGGTACAACTACAAGAGGAAAAATAGGAGATATCATGGCAGTTGATGTTGTACAACATACCCTCATTTTCATACTCGCCATTTTCACTCACCTGCATAAACTGCACACTCGCATAGTTGCATATCATATTATCCACGACTACCATCCACACAAACAATTCGGACTTTTTTTTTTAGGGTTAATTGATGGGAATAATCCCAACTATGTCTGTCCTGCTCAAAATAATCCCAACTTTTCAATAACCCAGAATAATCCAAACTATCTCATCATTTAACTTTAATTGCTTTGGTGGAAGGGCAACCTGTTGAACAGGTTACCTTTTTATCATAAACTCATTTTAAACCCTTATTTTATTAACTTGCTCATTTCCATTTTCACACTTTCACNGTGTAGCTTTCAGTTTCTAGTGTTCCAGCTATACATTTTGGTTATTTTCTTTTTTTTTTTAAGATTATTCCCATCAATTAACCCTTTTTTTTATTTTTAATTAAAGAGAAAATTGTTTATTACAACCTTATAAAAAACATTTTTTAAAATTACAATTTTATATAATTTTTTTTTAAAATTACATTCATAATATCACTTTTCTTTGAAAATTACACCACGACAACGTTTCCCATAATTTTGTCAAAAAATGACTAATATACCCTTGCCTATTTGTTTATCTACTTATCCAGATCTTTTCACTTTACCAATTATTTACCTCTCTCATTTCACCCCAAACCCTCTCATCTTCTTCACCCCTATTTTCTAAAAAATTTCCCAAAACTTCCTCAAATCTTTCCCTAATTTCTACTGTGATTTATCCCCATTTATCTTCAATTTGTTGTTGTTGGTAGTGTTGCTGCAAATTTGGTATTGTCCCCCAATTTGTTATTTTTCAATTAATTGAATCGAATTTTGGGGTTTATGTCTAAAATTAGTTTGGGGAAAATTGATGATAAACCCTAATTATTTTTAATTTGGGGATAATTGATGATGAAGTACACTAATTAATTTTAAAAGATAATGGAAATAATAGTATTAGAATCCAATTAAATTGATTAGGGTAGAATTTGAATAAAAGGTGTGAATTAGATTAGGTGATATTGTTGAAACGGCTAGTCTTGCTTGTGACGGGCTAATCCCGTCACAAGCTTGTGACCTCTCACAAAAAGGAGGAGGGGACAAGGTGGGGCACCACCCATGTGCTTCTCACTCACCTCTCAATGGACATTTTGTGAGAGGAAACGGTATCCGTCACAAGCTTGTGACGGATATCGCCCGTCTTCAATGAGATTCGGTGTTGTTGAAAAAATAGAGAATTAGAGAGACGTATGAGTTGTGAAATCTGATTTTGGGATGAACAATAAGGGGTTAGGTTGAAAGTAAGGGTATTTTGGTTTTAAAAAATGAATTTAGGTCACAAAAATTCAAATTGACGTCAATTTCCCGCCGGAGTTAATGTTTTGATTGTAATTTACGATCAGAAGTAATATTATGGATGTAATTTTCAAAAAAAATTATATAAGGCTGTAATTTTTAAAAAAGTAATTTTTAAAAATTTCTAATCAACATTTATTATATACTCCCTCCGTACCACACCAAAGGTAACGTAGGGAAAATTGGAGTATTTAAGAAAAAGTGGAAAAAGTAAGGGTAAAGAGNTTTTGTAATCTCTTTCCTGTTGTGTTTTTTTTTTCTAAAATATATTATTACACTACTAAAAATTGTGCATTTAGTTTTTATGAGTCACCTCAAGCAGATCATAAAAGCTACATTAGGTTACTACTTTTTAATTGACAATACTCGAAAAAAATCACATAATTCTATACGAAAATTTTGATAACAAATACACAAAGTATCTAACTTCATAATGGAGATTTCTAAACTTATTTCAAGAGGAAAAATATTTAGTCCGAATTGGCCCGAAAGCGCGCTTTAAGCCCGCATGGGTCAGGTTCGGGCCGATAAAAAAGGCCCGCACTTGTAGCCCGTCCCGGCCCGCACACTTGGGCTTAATTTAATGCTTAGGCCCGGCCCAAACCCGGCCCGACCCGGCCCATGATCACCTCTAGTAAGGGGGCGTTTGGTTCGAGAAAGGGAAAGAAAATGAAATCAAGAAAGAGTAAAGGAGGGAAAAGAATTGGATAGCCCCAGATTTAACTTCATGTTTGGTAACAAATATGAAAAGGAATCAGTTATTTAACCCATTTGTACTATCACCATAGTCACAACCAACAAACACCAATTTCTATCAATACTATCCTCCACCACCGACCAAAAAATGTCACCGGTGCCGGCGACAACCACTCCTCGCCGGCGGCAACTTCCAATTCACAACCTTTTCTCGCTGTCCGCCCCTTCTCCATGCGAAACTCCTCCCGACACAACTATAAACACCACCAAAAAATCCATAAAACCCTTCCCTGACACCGGAAGTCTCCTTCCCGGCCCCCAAAAGCAGCAAATCTGGAATATTTGAGGGTGGGGGGTGACATTTGCGATGTTGGAGGAGGTTTTTAAGGGTGTTTGTGGTGATGGTTACATTAATGGCGAGAGGTCGTCGGCGCAATTCAGGGATGAGGTCGTCGACGCAAGCGATTGGGCAGTGATGATGAATGTTAGGAGTTAGGTTGGTGGTTAGTTGGGGTGGCGCAGAGGGTGTTCGGAACTGCGGTGGCGATGTTGCCGGAGACTAGGTGGCATGACGACATGTGTCAGCCCTCACATGGTGGTCGTGGTTAGGTTTGGTGGTAGTAGCTATGGGTGGTGGATGGTCAGTGAAGAGATGAGTTGAAGGGGGAAAGGGTAAGGCATACCTTGGGGGGGTTGAGGGGTAAGGATCTAAAGGAGTTTGAGGGTAAGGAAGGGGTAAGGGAATGATTGTTTTGGTCAAACAAACAACAACAAAGGTTATCAACCAATTTGTTTCTCTTTCCCTTTCCTAAATACTCCCAACCAAACGCCCCCTAAGTATTACCTTTGGTCTGGTACGAAGGGAGTATATTAAAGAACACACCTAAAAAGCTGATGTGGCACAATGTGATTTTAGAAAAATGTATTCCAAGCTCTCTCATTAATTGGATAAAATAGTACATTAACTCTCCATTTCAAACACACAATAGAAAATTAAGGGGCATAATAGTCTATTCCTCATTTTTCCAGTCCAATTCCCTATACACTTTCAGTATACATTACTCTTTCACCGACCACAGTCCACAACACACTTTACCTTACACCATCAGTCCAAAAGCCTCCGTCACAATTCACAACCACCATAACTCTCCCTTCACAGCCACCAGAACACAACCTTAACCACTGCGCAACCGCCACGTAAACCACCAACACACTAAAACCGGCGACCCCATATCACCGATTCATGAACCATTTGAAAATTTAAGAAATAAAATAAACAAAATACAAACATTTTCAGAATCACATATTACTTTCTTTCCCAATACAAGCACTTATTTTATCACATTTTACCTTCTTTTCCATTTTGATTTTTCCTCCATTTTTAATATTGATGGGCAAAGCCATCAGTCCATCACCACCATTTTCTCCTTTGTTCTTTAATGACAGAAAAGTTAACAAAATATCCATACTTATTACAAATATTAACACACAAAATTAGACATTAGCACAAAAAAAAATTAGGGGGAAAAATTGAAAATTTGGTTGACAAAAAAGGGGAATTGAAACGTAAAACCAACTAACCAAGTATGTCTCTAATAAGAAGGGACACTTTCAAAACAATTGGGATTTTTAAATCAAGAGAAGGGGTTAATTTCTGGGTTTGTTTTTATGCATTACTTTAAATTAATATATACAATATACTAAATAATAATGAAAATGAAAAAAAAGTATGATGATGGTGATGTGAAAAGGCGTGTTTGTTCGGTCGGTGGAGTCGTGAAGGAGGCGAAGGTGGTAGCGCGTCAGTGAGGCCGGTCGGTGGTTGGTCAGAAAAGAAGGTGGTCAAAGGAGTTTGGTAGTTGTAAAAGGGTTAAAGAGATGGAGATGGGGATGGAGATCGATGTAGTTTATGGCGATGAATAAACACAGCATCAAATTACACAAAGATTTCAAAACGTGTAAATTTTTTTGACATATTGACATGCACGATATTAAGTCATTGACCATACATGATTTTGTTAGGTTTGTACGAGTAATACGAGATTATTATTTGAAACACATTTAAATCGGAAAAAAAATTTGGCCGGAAATTATGTGGATATACTTTGGTATCAAATTACTCCTATAATATTAGGACCTTAAGTCGAGGATATGTAAGAATACGGATTTTAAGACGTGTCTTTGGTACAAACTAATATATACTATACTATCTTCGTATCATTCATTTGTTTACTTTTAATTCAAATAGTTATCGCAAATAACTAAAAAGAAAAGATAAGCAAGTAATTGAGACAAATGGAATAATAGCTCGAAGTGATTTATTTTGTGTTTTCAGTGTCGAAAATATTTAAAAATTATAGCTATTTTTAATACGGAGTATATTTACTTCTTACAATCCACATAAAGAGATACGTCACTTTATGGGAAAAATATTCTCATACATCACAAATCCGCTAACCAAATCGTTTTAACTAACCCATTTAAAACTTGAATGTGAACTTTTAAAAAACGAAAATCAATCAAATGAAAGTGAAAGTGAGATACTATATTATCCACTAAAAATCTGATACCCGATTTATTTTGGAGTTTTTAACTGCGAAATTCGACAAAAGACATGACTTATGAGTTATGATCTCCTAACCACAAGTATCATTTTGAATTCTTGATACACTAATGAAAAATTGAAAACAACACAGAAAAGAAATTACGTTTTCATATTCACCTAAGTTGCAATTTCTTTTCTTTCTTTTTTATCCTTATCACAAGTGTCATTTTTTTTCTTGATATCACACATGATTTTTTTAAAGTTAATTTGGTCTTTGATACAAAATGAATTATACTCCCTCTGTATTATTCGTTTTTTTACCTTTAATTTAAATTATTCAACCAAAGAATAAAAAAAGATAAACCAATTAATGAGATAAAGGAGTAGCTAATATAAATCGACAAACCAATGTTTGAGAGCTTGGAGTTAAAGTGAAAATGAGAGTATAAACCAAAATATTGGATTAGATATTTATTATCCAAATTGTTTTACCAAACTATTTAAATATGGAAATAAAAATCATAAATTAAAGTTAAAGTAAAAGTGAGGGTGAGAGCCTATTATATCTAATAAAATCCGATATTTAATTTGGTTTGGAATTTTAGCTAATAAAATCCGCCGAAAGAATTAATTTATGATGTTATGTATAGTTAATACAGCAAAAAAATCATAAATTATTGTAATACTCATTTTCAAAATTTAATAAATAGATCTGATTTTTAAAATTTAATAACAATCCCGTGAATTTTCACGGGTGTTACACTAATTAAAAGATATTTTCTCTCTATTTCATTTTCCAACTTATACCCCTCTTTAAAAAAAAAAAAATCCCTGACTAGACATAACTCTTGAATACAGTTTCGAAAAACGGTAATTTTTCTTTCAAATTAACCGTCTTTATGAAATATTCGGTTTGAAAAATAATCGATGTTTTCTGAACTCGTAGTCGAAAGTTATGGTCAATCAAAAATTTTTTACGAAATAAACTTCGACTGATGATAACTCGTAGTTACAAGTTCCAGATACAATGATTTTTTCGAAATTTACGGTCTTTACGAGATCTTTGGTTTGGGAAAAAAAATTAACGTTTTCTAATCTCGTAGCTAAGAGTTATGGTTATTCACAAATTTTATTTTATTTTTAAAAAAGAGGGGTATAAATGAGAAAATGAAATAAATAAAATTCCAAATTAAAATAAGGGTTTTTTGTCAAACACAACCTTTAAAAAAAAGTTTTTCCAAATACCACCTTTTACGAAAAAAGTTTGTAAAACACAACCTTTAATAAATTTTTTGTCAAATACGACATTTTGGCCGGAGGACTCAACATTTTGCAATGGGGTAACTTTGAGTCGATGTTTGAGATAGCAAGCAAGGTCAGTTTGAGGTGTACTTGGACTCGTTGAAAAGGTGGCAATACAAGCTTTTCAGGTGTTATCAACACGATGGTCAAAGGTGGCCTTATGTGGGGTCTATTACTGTGTAAAGTAAGGCTGGTCAGAGAGACTAGCTGTAAAGCGAGTGGTCATGGGGTTTTTCGTGGGTCTTTAAATGGGGTTAGGATGCTTTGTTTGGTCTGAAATTTTGTATGTTGTTTTGGTAAAAATTTACCGGATTATTAATTTTGATTAGTGAGTGATAGTGATTAATCTATGGCCGATAATGGAATGAATGCGACGAATGTAACGTGAGAATAGACAACGAAATAAGAGAGTGGCACGAGAAAATTTTTGGTGACGCGGAAAACCCGATGTGGGAACAACCGCAGGGGGAGTCGGAATCCC
>LHUT01004130.1:0-14595 GCA_001412135.1 Silene latifolia subsp. alba
AATTAGGGAAGTAATTTCAGATCTAGGGTTGTGTATACAAATGATTAAGGGAGAGGGTATATATAGTTTACACAGAAATTAGGTTGGAAATTAAAAGCAAGGTTAAAATGCAAAAGGGGGTCCCAGCCGGAGGACCGGCCGCCGGTGGCCTACCCGGCTGGGAGTACGCTGTAACTTCCTTCATTTTTTTCCTTGGCTAAGTGTTGGGGGAGTATCAACCTTCCTTCCTCTTCACTTCATGCTTAGCTTTTCAAGCCGTCTTCATTGCTCAGATTCTTCTATTTTTAATATCATATACTAGGGAATCAGGGTACAAAATGCAAGCTAAGATACACAAAACCGACTCAAACAAAGTCGAAATGCGTGAAAATAAAGAGGGTAAATGGTGCAAATAAATCATATATCAACACGGTAACAGATAGTGACTCTTGTTCCAATTTATTAAACTCATCCTCTTTCTGTCTCCTGAGCGATGGAGGATAAAATTTCGACCTCGTAGGTTCCTTAAACTTAGCCTAGTCAAATCCTTCTTCTTAACTCCTTTCCTTTACTGTTTCCCACCATAAATCAGCTAGTCCTACCAAATAATACACCGCAAATCCTACCTTCCATGTCTCCGGACGCCGTATAGCCTCGAAAAGCTTATCAAAACTTCTTAACCAATTTTCAAATTCTGCGGGGTCCGACTTTCCATCATACACTTTAGTATTATAACTTGCCATTTTCTAAATAACTTAGCACTGTCTTCCTCATTATCGGAATTGTTGTTCCTTATTGCATCAGCCATGATTGCCGCGAAATTACTCACATCTGTTTGCTCATTAGGGGCAAGTTGGTTAATATCGATACTGTTAAATTGAGACATCCTATAAGACACAAAGAGTAAGTCGTCACATTTCTACTTATTATAAACAAGCAACATATGTACAAGTCCCACACATGAAAGTTACACCCTTTATTACACTCCCCTGAAGTCCGTTTAAACTACAATTCTAATCACCACTTTCAGAGGAAGTGGTTTCCTCCTCTGGTTCCTTCTCTTCCTTTGGTTCCACCTCCTCATCCTCCTCAGAACTGTCTAAAGAAATCACATCATCGGGTATCTCAATAATGTAGTTTTCCTCAAATATAATAAGCTCCCTAACCAAATCTTCAAAAGTTGGATACCATACATCATAGGTACCCCGAAGTAGATATTTATCGTAGTTTGGGAGTTCGTGTATCAATAGGTCAGCGTATTTCATCTTGAAATGATCCTAGGGTAAAACATTGGGCAAGGTTTGAATAAGACAATTTGCTTTAAAAGTTTCAACAAGATGGTTCTGGGGAAACAAATGATTATGGTCCCCGAGCGCTTTTCGGAGGCGATCCACATGTGGTGTTATTCGGTCATAGGGTCCTATTGCTAGGTCCAGTGGCCAAAACCATATTTTCTAAAACAAGATAACATTAAAATATCATTAGTAACACTAAATAAACACACATAAAATATAACAATAATTACATGAATAATATTATCCTTGATTTCTAATACCCCTCTCTCAATTGATTTTAAATCCATTTTATCTTAGGCTCTGATACCAATTTGTAACGCCCCAATTTTTCCAATAGCCAATACAAAATAAAAGGGGTGGAAAAACTGTACCATCCCCTATTTACTAAATGAATAGGCATCCTCACAAATTTTTTCTACAAAAAGCATCTTTCTAAAAAAGGTAGCTAATAACAAGTATGTATACATTAACTAAGTAAGGTAACTAATAATTATAATAATTTATTTCATTAATTTATTATCTTTTCGTTAAAATTAATCTTTTTATCAAATTATTTAATTTTCACTAAACTCTAAACTGTAATCTCTTTATTAATATATAAACAATTTTTTTATAAAACTATAAATTGCTAAATCTTTTTTTTTTTGATGATATTATTTGAGAACGAGTTTGGCTCATACTACGTATAAAACAAAATTGTAAATCAATATCATTCTTTCGTGACAAAAAAAAAAAGTTAAGAGAATTTAAAAATTGAAATCATTAATTTTGTGGTATAAAAAATATTTTGTTTCAACACATTACTATAAATAATATTTTTTTTAAAATATATTTCAACACATTACTCAATTCTCTTGATTAATTGTCAATTACAACTTTTTTTTCCTCAAAACAGAATATAATGACGAGAAATATGAACAACTAATAATAAAATATCACTATTATATAAGTAATTTATTAAAAAAAAAAGACTCTATATACCGTGCATTTATTGCACGAGGTCTAAACTAGTTTAATGAAGTATTAAATACATTTACAAAAATAAAATCGTACGTTTATTTATAACTATAAAATATACGGAACATGCCTTGTCTTAAATTTTATGAGAAGTCGTGCCACGTGTCCGTGTCTATATTGGTGCTACCTAAATAGCTAAACTCCCACATAATTTTGATCTTCAGTTCGGTCTGGTTTCGGTCCACGTGACAAATAACTTGAAATAAAATTGACCAACATCCCCGTAATATACTTTTGCAATTGCCGCCGTCTTCAACTATTCAACTGGACGTCTGGAGTCTTCCGCCATAACAACAGGGCGGATTTACACCCCAATTAATTTTGAAAAAAAAATTAGAATAGTTAAAAAAAACTTTGAATATTTCATCTTCTGAAATCGAAAAATCCCAACTATCAATATCTCAAGGCTTCAAGCAATCAATCGGAGCCAGAGTAGCCGACAATCGACATCATCAGTATCACCGTCTTAAATTTTGTCTCCGAAAAGTATGTTTTATATTGATGATTTATTTGCGAATTTACCTCAAATATGAATATGAACGAGTAATGTTTGATTCTTTTTGCGTCTTTGCAATTGCTTTTGGGGGTAAGAAAATCCTAGATTCGCCACTGCATAACAATGGAGACAAGTATTATCAAGGAAGAAGAAGAGCTTGATAACATTGAAACCCACCTCCACATCGATGCCAAGTCTCTTTTCAGGCATTTCCAACACCTTGATTTCATCCTTTCCCTTAAATCCAGGTCTCTTTTCCTTCTAATTCCATCGCATAATTTTGTATACTATTTTCTTCCATTTATTTTCAATTTTTATTTACCTGTTTGTCTTACTTTACAGGTTTTTGATGGGATTGTGTACACGCGAATCTTTGCTTCAAAGTACCAGAAAACAGTGAGTGTTGTTATTGTTGCTGTTTACTCTATCCCATTTATCGTACTCCCTTCATCTCATTTATATTTATATTACGCCTGTTTCCCTTTCGTTTTTTTTATTCAAAAATACCCTTGGATGTTTCGTGGATAATTAGTTTGGGATAAATTAAGACGGAAAATGGGACGATATCTATGAATATGTGTGGCGATGCTGTGGGTTAGTTTGGGAATTATACTGAATATTTAGGCTTCCCAGTTCAAGCTAATCTGTAACATATAATGCAGTCGGATTATTTACTTATTTCTTCGCCTTTTGTCTGTATAATAATATTCAGGAGTAGATGGACGATGATTTATGAGCCAACTAGTTGATTATTGTGTGTTTCTATGTGTGCAGGTCAGCATTACTGGAATCATTTTTGCGGAAAGATGATGTGAGTTTGCTTAGCTTCTGCTAACTGATGACTGATATTGGCTGATTACTTCTTTATTTTACCTTGTAGCAGCGGCTTTTATGTCTTCTTTCCGTTTGTTTGTGTGACTATGTGTGACCCTGGCACTGAGGCTCTGTCCAAACGATACTTCAAACTCATTACCTGGGTCCGCTAAATATGATGCTTCATGCTTTTGAATTTTATGGTGGCGAATCTATTCTAGGCCTGCAAATAATCATATTGGTTTTTTTCTAGGAGATTTTTTTCCCTTCTTTTTTTAATTGTTATTTTACTTTTGGTTTTGCTATGGCAGTTGTTTTATGAAGATGTCAAGGTTCTTGTTGAGAGGTGCTTTGGAAGAAGCAATGTTGAAACTCAACAATGTATGTTTCATGATGATGTGCATTTATTTGGTTTACACAACATATCGAGAACTATTTTGAGAATGCTTGATGATTTGTCAAATTATGGGTTGTACAATTTAGCAAAGCTATTGACTAGAGGTTTGGAATCTTTCGTCAAAACTAGGCCACAAATGAAGCGGGTTATTAAAAGGAGTTTAATGGCAATACAAAGCAACCAATATCCCACTGATGATCAGGTCAAATTCCAGAACGAACTATCTCAGCTACTGAAGAGTCCAAATAATTTTCGACAGAACTACAGGAAGCATGTAAAGTTGACTCTGAAATCACATCGTGCTGATATTATGAAGGTTCTTGATGGACTTAAAGATATGAGCTTTCACACTCTGACAGCAATGCATAAGAAACTAAAAGGCGTTCAAAGAAATAGTCCTCAGTTATACCCTTGTCCTTCTAGGAAAACCAAAGAGCTTTTAATCAAACAGGTCAAGAAGAGGTCTTTCGACATGATCCAGCAGCTTGACGAAGCAGATGAGCTGCAAGAGCCTTTAGTGAAAGCAATGGCAGTAGCGGGGTTGTCTTTAAATGTGGTATCCTGTTCTCAGGACCTCTCTGTGCCCAAATTTTTTTACGTTACTCCAGAGATAAAAGCTCTGCAGGATGAGATAGTGAAGGCTATTCAGTTGCTTGACAAAAGACTTAAGAAGCATGAGATGGAGAATTTGCGACAACTGTTGGACCCTGACTCTATAGCAGTAGGCAAAAGTCTGAAATCCGCAATGAGGAGCATGCTGACAGATTTTCTGTACGATTGCATTGATATGGATGTAGTTCCTGATTCTTTATTAGGAGCTCTCTCTCTTATCAATAAGAGGTGGTCGCTCAATGCATGTGGATCTTTGTCAAAGGATCTCATGAATGAAAATGTAGAATGCATATTGAATGTGAGCGCTTATTTAAAGCAGCTATTGTGGAGATGCGATCCCAGCCATCAGCTTGACCAAGACTTTATGGATGCATACATGGATGAAGCAGAAGAAAGTGATGATGGAGATATTGCTGATGACAGTGATGATGACCAGAAGCTGCCTGTAAATTCCACGGATGGATCTCAAATCAGGTTTAATGATTTCAGTGAAGAGGTAGGAAGTACGAGTTATGCAGATGATGCCTGTTTCATCTCTCCATCATCGACATGTGAAGCTAATTTTGAAAACAAAAATGGTTTTGCTTCCTCAAAATTAGTCGATGATGTGTGCAGCGATACCGAGACCAGCCAAGGTGAAATGCTCATCTCGACAATTTTTAAAGGTGGTTCATCTCCTCGTATTTCACCTGGGTTAGTGGATGACTGTATTGCTATGAAAAAACAAGATTCTTTCAAGGATACTACAGATGTATTAAATAATAAAGATAACTGCTCAAAGCATAATATAACTTGTGGATATCAGACAAACCACTACGTTGCTGTCCAAGAAGTGTGTGACAATGCAAGTTTAGTTGCATTCCAGCTCATTGGATGCGTGTTAAGCGAATTCGCACACTTGGAAGCGTTGGATCTAGACCAGAATGAAGAGTCCTATCTTAGAGGCGGTGAGTCGAGGCCTGCACATTTTCAAGGTATTCACTGTTCTTAGTGTAAATGGAGATGTACAGCGTTCATCTCTGTTATTTTTGTCCTCTTCTGTGCTTATTGTAGTTACAGTTTGACTCTGTGGATGACACTACTACATGTGATTGGCACCTTGGCACTTCGATGCTACCTTTATATCTTTATATGCTATTGGCCTTTGATGTCTTTTGATTTTTCAATCGCAATACTAATACAACAAACTAAAACAATACTAATGCAACAAACTGATAAGTCTAAAGTCTAAACTAGTTGTCATTGAGGAACAAATTGTTAGCTATATGATCATACCTGACTTCCAGAACTTATTATCATATTTTTATTTTATTTGTTCGAGAGGATAAATGATTTTGAGCCGAGCGCAAGAAGTCATTGCAATACCTGTAATTGCATGATGATCTATTTCAGAAAGCTTCATAAAACCTGCTTCCTTATTGTTAGTACTAGTGGGTTTCAGACGACGTGTTTTTGTCTCTCCAACCATTTTCCCGAAATTATCCACCTAAATGTTGGTTGAGCAGTACCTTTCCACGGTGGCAGGATTATCACTCCTAAACTTATAGACCACTAGGGACAACACAAGTACTGGTGTGAATGAGCCTGATGATCAAAAGAAAGGAGAGAAATATCAGCTTGTGTTTATTGCTGATATATTAAAAGCAATTGAGCAAATTCAAAGTTCTACTTAAATAGAAATTTTAATATTTCTTTGTGAGGAGCTGGGACGGGATGGTTTGAACTTTGAACCCCCTGTAGGCTGTAGCACAATGCAAGCTGTGTGAGTGCAGACAATCTGGGCTGACTTTGACTGGTAAATGGGTTCTAGTGTTTTAAGTGGATCATGCAATAATCCTATGAATTTTTTTGAATGATATTTTGTGCTTTGTCTACCTTTCCTTGTTTTGAAACCGAGAACTTTTGGCTAATTAATGACTTGATTATGGTCATCAATTACATGCTGCTTTCTCGTTGATGACTGAATGATCAAGTACCTCAATCTCCTTCAGTGAAGTTAGATTATCTATATTTTCTTTGTTTGTAGATGCCATTGCAACCTCAAGGGACAAAGATGTGAGTGGTTCTATTGTTGTTGAAGCAGTCCACAAAGTCTTACCCTCATTCTCTAAGCGGTATGTTTTACTCAAGTCTTTCGGTTTTGTATACTTTTGTTGTGTTTTGGCCAAATTTCACATAATTTGTTGCCATTTGGCAGATTCTAGATAGTTATACCCTTTCTTTCTAGATAGGTTTGAATTTGTTTCGTACCATTTGGCAGATTCTGTAAAGTCAAACCACTTATTGTGAAACTGTTATTAGTTAAAAACAAAATAATACTAGTAGTAAACTTTCGTCTTTGTATAAACTCAGATTATGATAAGGACAACCACCAATTTTGTAAGCTGTAGCATCAATATTTATTTAAATTTATAACATTGAAAGACATTAACAGCATATTTGTTTAATACTTATCGCGCTGAGTATTGTTTTTGCTGCCAGTTTAACTTAGGCATTGTGAAGGACTGGTTAATGATTTTAGTGATTTGCAGGGAACTGGAGATGGTAAAGAAGTTCATGGAATCGTAGTGGAGAAACGAATTGTTCACTGTTCTTGCAAATGCAAATTTGCTTAGTTTGTGGCTACCCGTCAGGCTGCCTTTGGAACATCACTGGATATTAAACTATTTAGGCGTTCCTAAAGAACAATTAGGTCTTTATCTAGGTATGCTGCATCTTCTCATAATAAGCCAACTTTTTTGGCCAGACTGGAGTATTTGGTTAATTATGCCATACTGCACAACCACAATGAGCGTTTGCAATTTTGACCACGGAACATGATCCCTAGTTCCCTACTTGTCACCACCATGTTGCTTACACTTTGTTATGTACATCTAGGTAGCATGGACACTTCTCTTAATCAGCCGTCCCGTGTCAGACACCGTGTCGGACACCGACACTCGTCGGACACACGTCTAAACGTGTCGGGCAACTATAAAGCCGTGTCTAACTTTCTACTTTTATAAGGGCATGTGTCCGACGTGTGTCCATGGTATTTGGGCACGTGTTTGACGCGTGTCCTTGGTATTTGGACATCATTTGGGGTGAATGATGTTCTTTAGACAAGAAATGAGCCGCCGAAAGAGATTGATTAGAATATGAGTTTGACTGGGAAATGAAAACGAGTTCTAATCAATGCCATGTTTTACTTTCTTTTATTTAAATTTAATATCAAATCCTTTTACAAAAATAAAATCAAACGTTTATGACTAAAAAATGTATATTTTATTAAATTTAAATAACGTGTCCCGTGTCCTAAATTCCATGGGATGCTGTGTCACGTGTCCGTGTTCGTGTCCGTTTTGGTGCTACCTAGATGTACATATGTAGTTATGTGTGATGTGATTTTTGGTTAATTTTCTAAACACAGGCATATTTAGTTCGGAGATTCTGTTTCCTGTACATTTACACAGGCGTTAATGAGGAATGAAAAGAAGTTCTGCCTATGCTGTGTTCTCAGAATTAGAATTAGCATTGTCACGAATATATCAAGCATACATGGAAGGCATGTTCCTATATGTCCAAGCAGACACGACGGAAAGGTAAAGATAGATGTGAGGAACAAGAGATGGCCTTTGTCAGACCCAACTTGATCCACACTCCACAGTTATCTATGGTCGTAGCTTCCACTATTCCTAATTTGCCGAAATGTAAGTTTTGTTGAAGAGGGTTCACCAAGCACATGAAACAGGAGCAGATGGCTGCTGTTAATGATGTTAACGTGAAAGGAAAGGAGGTTTGTGGGTTGTAGCTTTCAAACTTGCAATCAAGCTTGACAAACGACGAGTGGCAGAGCTGCAAGCCAACCTGCAGTTAGATTATATCTCGCATCCATATCAAGATTTGTAGTTGTAGATACGCATATCAAATTTTTTTGACAGCAAATACGTAACATCACTATAGGCTTATGGCACTATAGCTTTAAAAATTTTGATTTTGATTTTTTTTACCTTAATATGGATTTTAACCTCTAAGCATAGTTGGGAGATTGTGGTACACGACTACGCGCCAACTGTGTAGTTGTAACCTGTAAGCATATCTATTTTTAATACGGAGTACAATAGTTGCCAATGTGTTAATTAACTCAACTAAGTTGGCTAATAAAATTGATCGATTTCTTTTTCCAATATGGTTAAAGCGTAAAAAGGAGTTGCGAGTCCTGTAGGAAATTAGCCATGGCTGGAATTTTGACCCTGAAAAGGCCATTTCTGCCTTTGTTGATAGGGGTGTGGTGCAGATTTGAACATATAACACAGAAACAGACCTGGTATATTGAGCTGCCCCAAATTCTATCATCGTGATATGTTTGTCGGAATGTTGTCTCTGATTTCTGTCGCAAATAGAAATACTCCATAGTTGCCTAGGCCAATAAAACGGGGTATGAAGAATTTAAACTCACTGTTGACAAGCTAGCTGACATTACACTATATTGTACGGTACACAATGCCATTATATTAACCATGACTAGGATTCAAATCAAGCACACTTTGTACCATTAAAAGAAACAAGAAGTCTGAAACATGATGCAAAGTTAACGACAAATTACAACAGACCAAAAGAGGAAGTCCCTAAAGGTAGAATGGAGGAAATATCATTCCTTGGGCCGGATAATAACTCCTTTGACAATCAATCCACGCCTCTCACACGTTAAGGAGAATTCCAAATGTCCGCTGTTGTGAAGGGACGTTTCAAATTCAGCTACAACAATTGGTATCCATTCATGTAATGGCTTGTCATTCAACTGCTCTCCTCCCCGGCTCTTGATGCTTCCGTCAGGAAGAGTTAGCCTGCTTTCAGTGAGCATCTCGTACCCGGTTCCTGGTTGCTCAAACATTATCTCATAAACTACTTCATACGTCACTTCCGGTGAGAGATTATCGTAGTCGAACGTTCCTATTAATTCGACAATGTCCAGGTCTGGCGCTAGCTTGGCTACTTTGATCAACGTGCCACCACTGAAGCTACCACAATAAGACCATTAGTATTTATTTATTGTCAATGATAACTGAAAAAGGCAACTTTTGTCATGCTATGAATTGATACCTTTCTATCTCATCACTCCATATCCATGGACGATCACCATAACATGCTGCCGCTTTCCTGCACGAATAGTCATATCCGTGGCCATTGCTATACCATCTTGTGGTGAGGTCTGTCGCATAGACCATGAAGCAATTTTTGTAGCTACCATCATGCTTCTTGATCCAGTATTTCTGGTTTTACATATTTACAAATGTCATGAATTAATAATATGGACCACACAATTTGACCCTTTTTTAGAAAAAAGAAAAAGATCAATGACTTCGTAAAGGAATCAAATTAGTAAAATACACAGCAAGTTTGGGTGTTTGAGTTGTAGAGAGGCGAGCTTGCCTGTTTTTTGTCATTGAGGAAGATTCCTAGCGCCAGCTGCTCACAGATGTGTTGGACGGAAGAAAGAGGAATAGGAGAGTCGGAGTGCTTTATGATCTCACGGCAGTGATGTGGCAGCCCAAGCCTTTTCTGTGACCACCCACATTCAATGGCTTCTCCTCTGAATAAGTTGGGCATTTCAAAGAACTCAAACTGCTTTAATGCTGTTAGAAAGTGCAAACCTCGAGGAAATTGGCGGAGGTGCCAGCAGCTCACTATTTCTAGCCTTCCTAGGCAAGGCATTACCCCTTCCTCTATGATCCAGTTGTCCAAATTACAAAGCGACTCCAAGTAGAGCTCTTCTAGCTGAGGAAATGAGCCAGGGAAGCAAGCCAATGTGGTACCCAAGTAAGCATTTGACAATTTGAGCAGCTTTAGGTGTGCCAATGTCCCTAGAACCTTGCCGAGGTCCACATTTTGCTTCAACTTGCTATCCTTTAATACTAGCTTAACAATTTTCTCTGGCAGGAGGTTTGATAGTTCCATTTGTATTTGTCCAACCAAAACCAATTTATGCAATTGCTGCAGGGAAGAGAGAGGTCGCACGTCACGCAATATAGCGCCATCAGTTAGCTCACAGTGAAATGTGTGGAGTCTATCAGACAAGAGGCTCGGGCAATTCAAGGCAGCCTCCACATCCTCTGTTCTTGGGACTACAATTTGTAGCTTCTTGAGATGTATGCTTAAATCAACTGCTTCCCGGGGCAACCAATTGGTATTACAGGGTCTTTGTTGCTTTATTCCCCACAGAGTTTGCAAGCTCTTCAAAGGAGTCAGCTCTAAATCTTCAACATCCCAAAGGTGGTCGACCGGCAAAAACAGATGCCTAAGCAGAACTAGCTTCCACAAGACATTTGGGATTTTTATTGGTACGCTAGGATCACAATCGACATTCCTGTAGTCTAAAGTTAATAAGTTCCTCAAACTCCCTATCGATGGAGGAAGCTCCGTTATGTTTGAGGCACGTATTGCAAGATACCTAAGGTGAATTAAACACCCCATCTTAGCTGGCAGGGTGCCGCTGTCAGTCTTAATGCCCCAGAGAGTTAATAGTCTGAGCAATATAAAGGTTTGTGTTACAATTCCCAACTCCAACTTCTGTTTGCTAAGGTAGGCAGAATGTCTGACACTTGATTCTGTCAGTAATACAAGGGACCTCAGATGCGTAGCTTGTTCAGGAAAGAGAGTACTGCACACATCGCAGAGAATTTAGAAAGGGAAAAGGCGCATGGACAACCGATTATTCATGCCTATTATTTAAGAACTAGGGATATGGCAGCCAAATAACCAAATACTGAAGAAAAATACTTAAGTCCTCATTTATATGCTTAAGGTTTTTGGGTACCCTGCCTGGTAAGAACCTAGTGGTCAAGGTTTGAACCTCATCCCTAGTGGAGAAACCAAGGGAGTACTAATGCAACATGAACAAATGCAACATTATGATTTATGCAAAAAGTAAAACTTTTTACCAGGAATGGAGAGCTAGCCGACGTGGTTGGCTTTTAACAGAAGGAGAATATCCGCATGTATCTTGATCAAAAGCAGCAGCATACGTGTCAAAAAAATGCTGGTCTTTGGCTTCTTTAATACAGAGTTCGCGCAGCAGATCATGCAAGCGAACTGCTTTAATAAGTCCCTTATAATTGAAGCTTGCCACCTGAATAAGGAAGCGTTGGCTTAACTCTTCTAAATACTGCATTGCTACATCTTCAGGGCATAAATCTCCATTTGCAGGGGCAAGACCTTCTGCTATCCACATGCGGATGAGCATTCCTGCAGGTATTTCACAATCCTCTGGAAAGGCACTGAGATAAAGAAAGCAAGGCTTGAGATCGTAACGCAAGTCATCGTAGCTCAAAGCCAGCAAATCCATAACTCTACTGTCGGCGCTTGTGCCCTCCATCACTCTGAGCCGCACAGCCTGATTTACCATTTGCCATTGCCCAATGTTGTTCTGTTTCCCGCTCAAGATTCCAGCTAAGGCTCTTATAGCTAAAGGAAGTCCATCACATTTCTGTAGCATTTCCTTTCCCAAACTCTCATAGCTTTCCTTGTCATAATTTGGGACATTGCTGAGAGCAATCTTATTCAACAATTCCCATCCTTCCTCCTCACTTAGAGGCTGTGGCTCATGTATATGCATGTGCTGCTGATACTGGTCCAATTGAATGATATCTCGGTTGCGTGTGGTGATGATGATGTTGCGTCTTACATTACTACCACTGCAAGGGATAGCAGGCAGTATCTCGTCCAGCACCTCTCTGTGCCACACATCATCTAGAACTATTAAGTAAGACCTGTCTTTGAGGGAGTTACGGAGCTCATCCACTAATCCTTCCACGCTCAAATCCTTATCCTTGGACGACCACCCATCCACCACATTCCTCAATATTTCAGAAAGGATATGTTTGGTGTCCCATTCTTGAGAAATGAAAATCCATGCCATATAATCAAAACATTCTTCGGTATACGGATGATTGTAAAGCTTCTTGGCAAGGGTTGTTTTCCCACACCCACCCATCCCCACAATAGAAATGACATTTATCACTTGGCTTTTACCCTCATCACCCATAAGTATTCCTACCAATTTTTGAATGTCTTCCTCCAACCCAACTATGTATTCGTGTTCATTATCATCATCATACGAATAGCTTCTTTGCTTTTTCCTCCCGACATTACGTGTTCTGCTACCTTCTCGTTGGCCGACTTTTCCCAGTCCATAACTCATTAATTCGGTTGTCACTTCTTTTATACTTTTTCGGATCCTTTGTATTTGCTTTGCAAATTTGTGGGTTCTAAATAGATTAGAATGACCTTTACCATGCACATTAAAGATGTAAGTGTCAATTGTGTCCTCTGCATCATTGCCAAGTTCCCTCAATTGATTTAAGCATTCTGACTTCCTTTTTTGTGCATCAGCATCTTGAAAATATTGCTGTGTCCTAGCTAGATCATCTTGAAGGCCTTGTACCTGTTCGTACAAGAACCAGATACAGATACTTGAGGAAACCATATACAAAAACAACGACAACAAAGCCTTATCTGCAATTTCAATTGGGGCGGGCTAACATCAATACATAAATGCACTTTTGAACCAGTCATATTGAAGAAAAATACATACTCCCTCATTTTCATTATAATGTCATCTTCAACTCTTTAGAGTCAACTTTACAAGACTGAATTTATCCGAGTTTCAGACTTCATGAGTCTGAGCATCAGTCTGTGAATGAAGTAGGAAAGTTTTTGTTGAGTCTTAAGTTGAGTCTTGGAGATTCGAGAGTCATGAATAGTAAAATGTGAAAGGGAAAGTGGATCCCATATATTGTTGTAGAGATTTTTCACGAGTCTGAGCATTAGTCTAGGGATAAAGTGGAAAATTATGAGTGTCGAGACTTAAAATGAAATATCAGATCTTAAGACTCATTTTGGGTCCAAGGATATAGCTAGCCTAAAGTTTGATTGCAAATATACTGTAAAATATAAGTTCTTTAATATGATACAAAATTATTCACATTTGTTATAAAGAAAAAGTACACAAAACAATATTTTCAACAGAAAGCAATTATATATAAATGCAAAAAAAAATAGGTCAAAGTTTCGTCTCAAATACCTCAAAAAATCAAAGAGAAACATTATGGTGAAAAGAGGGAATATGTACTCATGAAAAGATGCATGAAAAGTATACATGTATTTATATGGTGAATGATACTCCTTCACATGTTCTATGCTGAATGCTGAATGCTGAATGCTGAATGCTGAATGCAAATTATGATGAACATCAAAATGTAGATCCGGATCATTTAAGTATTCTTTTGTGCCACTGATAGAGCCTAACGATTTCATCAGCACGTGGCACGACAAATGATTTGCATAGAAGAGCCATCAAAGAAAAAGGTCCCTGTCCTCTAAATGATGATCAGACAGGATACAATAAGCAGGGACAGAAATATGAGACCATCCATACAAGTTTTCCACGCAGAAATTAATCTTAGGAAAGGAGTTACTTTCCAATTCCAAGCAAAACTAAACTTTTTGTTTTTTTACAATGTTTGAAAGCACTCTGAGCTGATTTAGTCATACAAGATCCATGAACTCACAGACCCAAGCTCATTTTATCCGAGATGACATTCGAAGGAATGAGAATGTCAAACATATGTAGTATAAATTTCATAACGAGAATCTCTCTTTTCAATATCACATCATGTATTCGGTTGTGATAGTCACTAACAAAAATGTTTGCTTGCACGATATTCAAGTTTGTAATCATAGAAGAGACAGAATTAGAAAAAAAACTCAACTGTGTCGAAATCTCTTTCTTTTCCGATTAACAACATAAGAGCCAGCTAATAGCATGTTCAATGGGTTCGAAAAATAATCCCCTTAATGAGGTCCCAAAGTCCATTGAGATGACTATGCTTAACAAAATGTTAATGGTTGAAACCCTTGATTAGGGTTGAGATATTATTAGCAATATACTCCCTCTGTCCCGGTCATTTGTTGTCCTTTTCCATTTTGGGGTGTCTCAATCATTTGTT